>JXSR01S007730.1:31667-42571 GCA_000969725.1 Ophiothrix spiculata
ACATGTGCCATTACTACTATATTATTTTTGGAGGGGGATGAAGTTTGATGAATGATCGTAACGTTAATTAACAATCCAAGGGAGCACTTTGTGTTTTGAGCAGTTTGAAGCTCTGAAGCAAATTTTCATTTTATGGATTTGAACACTGGGGGCAACTTTCTATAACTATAAAAAATGCCCTGGAAGTGGAGGAAATTATTAAAAGATTTCCAAAGTTTTTCCAAAACTTTCGCATCAAAGAAAGTATTTTCTATCTACCGAAGATTGCAGTTAAATCTAAAACTGAAATGTTCTGTATAAACAAAGTTTGCCAGTACAGAAGAATGCAAAAGCAAGAAAGGAAATAACTACACTTTAAAAGGCACTGTTTGTTATCTTCTGAAGATAAAATTTGAACCTGAAATTTAGTTACACTTAACGCTAACTGACCATAATCTCACGGAATCTTATATTGAAATCACCTAAAATGCGCTAAGTCCAAATACGTCATAGACGGGGGTTGTATATGGCAACGGAACCGCCTGAGCGGTGGCCTGCTAATGGTATACGGGGTTTGGGAAGCGAGAGGTCCCGGGTTCTAATCCAGGTGAAACCATGCTTTTTTCACCCCTCCCTTTCTGAGGAAAATCCCCTGTGGTCAGTTAGGGTTAATAAACATAATCTGTATAAGACAGCAAATAAGTCTAAAATTTAATTACTCTTCTAACATGTTGCTATCTCTGAAATTAAGATGAAAATTAAATTACACTTTATAAACAGTGTGCTATCTACAAAATATAGCAGTTAAGTAAACAAAAACTTAAGTTGTGATTCAGCATTTAATATTATTTCGCAATTCAAAGATTGTATTGGAATACAAACCAGGTTTACTATATATGGCTACTGAAAATAGCAGTTAAACCAGGTTAAACACATAATTTTGCAATTTATAAATGTAACATGTTATCTACAGAAGACAACCATTGAGTCAAAAATATCATTGCACTTAAACCTAGAATCTGTTATCAACTGAATTAGGTCAGGTAACGAATGTTTACACTTAATGTATTGTTAATGTATCTATAAAAGATGACATTTAAGTCAAAAAATGAATTGCAAATTAATAATTTGCTATATAAAATAATATCTACTACATCTGCTAGCAGATAAAGACAGCAATAAGTCAAATAAAGTGAGTTTGAAAATTTTTTGATTGAGCTATTGTAGAGAATTTCAAGACAATATTTTGAATTTTTTAAAGAATACATAAATAAGATAGGATGGCGAGGCGTGAAACATGTTTATTATTTCATTTGGCCTCATGGGGAATGAAATGAGAACATCGGATTCAAAATCAGCTGTAACCCAAATCTTGGTGCCATGAATAACTCATGTTTTTGGTTATATGATCCGATGGCAACAGCATTCTGAGAAATTAGCAGGTCTAGTATTTTTAGAGCAGGTGTGCTGGGAGGGAGTTTATTTTTAGAAGCTTGTTTGGCAAGATGCGTGGTATCTATGTAGTAACTTCAGTTCAACCCAACTCTTGAGTTTAGGTTGATGAACTGTGAACTGAGCTAGAAATGGCTGAAAATTATGTGAATTCAGCTAAATGATGCATATATTCGGAAGAGGTTTACATACATGCAGGATTTATAATGCGCCTTTTCATAAACAAATTCAAGGCGCAGTACAGTGGAACTTAAAACTATACAGACTTACGTTACAATCCTTAAATCTGCAAAAAATACAAACAAAAATACATTGTGAAAACCAAGAAAACAAATCATGCAGTGTGGAAAAGGTTTGTGAATTTGATGAAGCTTATTGATCATTTATTGCCTGCCCTGATTTATATATTGTTTTGCTTCAACTCTTCAGTTAGAGTCCAGAGAGTAAGTTTTACCATACTGAATATATTCTCAAGGATATGCCCTTTGTGCAAATTTCAACTGACGGAAAAAGAGAAATAGCATATCACATCTTTAGAAGAAATATCATAATTTGGTGGATGAAGTCAAGTCATTAGCGAACAAGGGCATATGTAAAGACCTTAAAGTATATTCACGGATCAAGGTTCTTTATTTCTCTATATACATATATTACAAGAAACAAATAGATAAAATAAGAACACAAATATATGGATGGAGGAGCGGCCAGGAGACCAATAAGGTCTGATAATGTTGGTCCACCCCCAAAGGTCCACTCCTATACAAGAGAAATTACATGTCAATCGCTGAAAATAATAATAGTAATTAAACAAGTGGATTTTATAACATTTGGTATAATTGCATTTTTATATGTAACTAAACTGAGACCCAGTTTGCTCATTGGTGATTTAAACACCATTTTGAGCCCCCACCCCTGGATCTTGACATTGATTTCAACCATATTGATCCCCGTTTCCTAAAGGTTCTTCATGTGTTTATAATTGGCTTAGATGAGGCCACAAATTACTGTGTAAATGAGGTCAATTTCTTCCCAGGGTAATTTTGCTCTTAGGAGGTAAACAGTGACTATTATTGCAGCTATTAACTGTACCTATTTAAGTTTTTTCTTAGCTTAGGGAAATTTAAGAAAAAACAAAATTGTATCCTTAAAATTGTCTTTATAAATGTCATCATGGCTGTGCCCAGAGGTGCATATTAATTTGGTCTATTTAGTTTGATCTATGGTCATATTTATCCTATTTTGATTAAATAGCTGTTTATCAAGCACTTGGCAAATCTGATTTCCATCTGGTTTAAAATTTTTGTAGGATTTTTTTGCTTTTCTTTACACTTCCTTCATCACATATGTATAATTGAATACGCCAGAATAAGAACATCCCAACTCCAATAGCTCCCTTCTGTTAATTATATTTATAAAATATAAATGCATACAAATGCTTTCACATCACTAAAATAGCATTTCCAATATCCTAATCATATTGTCACATTTGACCTTGTAGTTGACTTGTTTAGACATTTAGCTAGTTCAAATGTTCTGTCCGTTATCTCATGAAAGGACAAAGGATTTTGTTAACTAAATCGTAAATAACAATAGACGTATCGAATTAATTTTACCGCACAAAAGAGGCCTGTCAATCAAAGTATAGGATAGGCTATTGTCTTCAACGAAAAGCATAACGCCTAGAGATTTTTAGTTGTGCTTTTTATCTGTAAACACAAAAGGACTGTCAAGGATTGCAATTTCTCAAGTGGGGATTATCTATACTTATTGACTCCAGTCAATAGAATAAGTAATGGGTTAACAAAATATTTTACTACGGATTACAAAATGCATTGTTATGCACGGACAGAACATTTGAACTGACTAATTGTTAGATAATTGTTATAGTACATAGTTGCTATATTTAAACAGCCATTACAAGAACATCCCAACTCCATGAGCTCCCCTTTGCAACTATATGCTAGGAAAATTTTCTAACAATGTCTAATTAAGTCAACTACAAGGTCAGATGTGACAAAGACATGGAAATGCTTTCTAGTGATTTGAAAGCATTTTCAGAGATTTATATGCATTTATATTTTACATAACCTAACAGAAGGTCGCTATTGGAGTTGGGATGTTCTTATTCTGGCGTATTCAAATGTCTCTTCAATGTTGATGGAAATTAAATGGAATTTAAATTTGAATTTAATTTGAATTTAGATAATTTGTAGCATTTAGTCCTTATCTCCATTTTGCAATAAATACCAAAAAGGCTTTTACATATTTTTCAAGAATATCAAAATCTTAAGTATTTTTCAACAAATTGAAATTCGAAACCGTTTTATACCATTTCATTAATTTATAATCTCTTTAAAGACAATTTCTTCTGTTTAAGCCTGTAAGCGAAACACGGTTGTACTGTTACAAGAACACAATACTTGTGTTATGTAAGAAATATGCGGTAGACGAAAACTTAACGAAGATGGCGACCTACGTGTCGGAAAATTTCACCACTTTAAACCTTGATTGTATCGGGTTTTTGAAAAAACTGTTTAGGGTATTTTAACAGAACATTTAATGAACTGAATTCTAAATTTTTCATTCAAAATATTACTTGAAAATAGGTTGATTTAACCCCTCCAGTTCTGACAATTTACCTCAGTAGATCGACCGGTTATGGGGAATGAGTGCCAGAGGAAATGCATGGTATTGTTTTCCTTCGACCGTGGTCCGGTCAACCGGTGCACTTTCGTCAAAAGCTTACCGTGTAAGATAAGAGAAAAGCACGGTATAATACAAGCTTACTTCTGTTTGAAATTTCTTTGGAACAAAAAAATTGTCCTTTCAATTTCTGCCATCCGGTTTGGCATTTTAATGTAATATTACAGTGTTGCATTTTTCAAATGTGACTTTCTCCCTTGTTAAAGTAATGATTTATTCACTCGTATTTACTGACCATAACAAATTATGCTACAAACCATAACTGATATCTGCAGGAATCAATGCTGAATTATGTAAGAAAAAATGGTAACAGGTACGAAGAGACAGCCTGGTAATCTTTTTGATGTATTATTGAAGTCTGTAGTGTAAGCTTGTAGTGTAAGCTACAAGTGAATTTCATGATTGATTCTAGTCACATCATGAAATATATTTTCCCCAAAATCACCTGCTTGTCCTGGTAATGTAACACCATGATATTTACACATGTATTTGAATACTAGTATTGGTGTCATTCCTCTATCTATACATATGTGATGTGCGTAATAAATATAGAAAATGCCATAAAAGTATTGATAAATTTTGTAGATACAATCAGAGTTCTTATTAACCTTTCATTGTCACATTTAATGGGACTTTAATTTAACCATAATCACAATTCTGATGTCCAACTTTCCTGTACACTAAGGCCTTTGGGGTGGGGGTACTCCAGATGGCAATTGGTACTTGTTTTTATTGTCAAAAATGGCGTAAAATGGTCTAATTTTAACCATTTCTAATTTTAACTGGCATTTTCATTTTTGAAAAAAAAGGGGTAGTTTTCAGCATGAATTTTCACCTTAACCCTTAGCATCTAAGATCAAACCACTCGCTTTAGTGTTTTCATTTATTAAATTTCCCTGCGTACTGCATCGTTTAACTCGAGCGTAACACAGGCGAACGTCGGCACTTCACAAGCACTGGAATTAGGCCAATCACACACTGTAAATACGTGCGACTTTCACGCAAACCACCGTCATTGACTGTAGCAACAAGCGTCGTTCTCCCAAAACCCTGCGACCGAAGAAATTTAATTATTAAAAATACTATACTACTTGCTAACTATATCATTGGCTAAAGGTGTGCTGAAAATATACGATGGTGTGCTATTGCACTCGCGTGCCTCAAAAGACTAGGTCTGTCGTTATTGAAATCGTGAAAGTTACATGACCACTTTTACCCTAGGTCATTTCCTATCCCCATTTCCTTTCATCGAAGCATAAAACACTTTGAAATATCGCTATCAACAATTATATTAGGTCATTATTATCATGTGATTGTGTTCGAAATTAATGACTCATAATAGAGATAATGGCAATATCAAACTTGACCGTAAGCAACCTGTCCTTGACTTGCTAGCTGGCTGAAAAGTTGTTGAAATTGATGGTGGCTCAAAAGGCAGTTTCTGGAAAATGAACCAAATTTGGAATCATTTGGGTAGAATAACCCTAACACGTCACAGTCCAACAAAATCCAACAAGCAAAAATCAACAAATTCGCCAAAGAAGTCCAAATACGTCATAGACGGGGGATACAGATGGGCACGAAAGTGTTGCCATGGCAGGCCATACTCAGTGGCTTGCTATAGCTGGACATTGGACCAGAATGCGAGACGTCAAGGGTTAAAATCCCAGGGGAAACTGGAAATTTTTGTATGACGTATTCAGACTTTGATAGTTTTTAGGCGTTTGGGAGTTACTGTTATACTAGTAAAGTTAAAAACACATTGAGCAAAATAGTTTTTATTTGAAGGAAATCGGACACAGGGTTGTCAAGATATGAATGTTTCTATATTTTATGTGTTATATCATCTGGGTTATATACTGGTGAGAAATTTGGCCAAATAGGTGTATTCTTATTTGCTAATGTTATACCAATATCATATGAATAATACTATTATTTTTTTATAATTTCAGCATGAATCTTTGCCATTGTGTTTCTATGATCTAAACATTATATGATTTTCCTACCCATCTTGTTTGGATGCATAAATAATGAGCGTAACACAGAAAGTTGTATTAGTTATGCAAATATGCAAATTAGATTAGAAGGATCATCTTGGAATTGGAATGCAATATTCATTTAGGAATTAGCCGGTCCTTCTTTTTTTTTGCATTTATAAGAATGTTTTGCTTTTGTCTATAAGAGGTCCCTTCAGAAGCCTTCTGATCCACACACAATTGAAATGATGCATTTAATCATGGCTTATGCCATGCTTTAAATTGAATATTTTTAATGGTTATTAAATATCAATCCATATCTTGTACAGTGTGGACTTGTCGCATCATGATGTCATTTCAAATTAAATAACTTTTTTTTTAACAGTACCATAAATTTTGTAGTAAAGAGTCAATATATGTCACTTGTAAGTTATGTGTACCTTAAGTATAGTAACATTCTCTTATACCTACGTACTGGTTTTATAGAGATAAATAAAAACCTGTAAACTCTCATAGATTCTAGTCATTTGATTGGTAAGATGATAAATTTGCATTCCATAATGCTCGTAAAATGAGACAAAATCAATGCACTTGCGGTCAATGTTGATTGCTGTCCAATGCACTTGGCCCCTCGTGAATTTGATGCGTCCTCGTGAATTGGACGCATCAAAATTGACGGCGCGTGCATTGATTTTGTCTCATTTCACTCGCGTATGAAATGCGCATTTATTAACCTATAATTATGATGTTTTTCTGTTTTGTTGTGTCTGTTGAGATGTCAGCAGGAGGGCTGACTTGAAACCTTAGGATCTAAATAGCAAGGATTACTATTAATTATGAACGAAATTAGTTCATGTTTTTTAATATCAATCCACTCATTAAAATGATGTCTGCTAAAGAAACAAAGGATTTGACCAAACCTTACAATGAATAATAAACCATTTCAAATAATGACTCCAAACCTCCAGTTGGAATCATAGCTTGTAGGTCACATAAATTCTGAAATTCAATAAATGGAAAGTTGTATAGATTTTAGATTGCGATAGGTAATTGATCAAACATGATATTAGCAGGTGTTTGAATTGTTGGAAGCATCTCGTGTCTTATCAGTATTGCATAAGTCTTGTGATTTGTTGCACACTGATGGAGAAATGGATAGGGAGTTGGCAAAGAAGATATCCAGGGCTTCCCATCATGCTTTGCTTCCTATGGGTTATTTGTACAGGAGGTTGTGTTGAGTTTCAATGATGAAATTACCCTAAATTAATATCAAGCGTTGTAATCTTTCATTTTGGGCAAAATTCAACTTGCTATACAAACAATTGCATATGAAGAAATGCATGATGGGGAAGCATCATTTGATATCAGCTTTATATATATGTAAAAATTTTCTGCGATGGTCACCCATGGGCGGCGACAGTTCATGAAGGGTGTGGGATTATTAGAGACAGATTTTCAACATCAAAATTTGCACATAATTGCCACGTAAGCTTAACAATTTCAGCAATTTACTTTTATATGGCCACCAATAACCCGTAAGTACGGACAAATTTTACTTCATTTCCAGGATCGCGACCTCATCGATTAATTTCCATTACCGTTTTTCTGTTACTCGTGATTGGTGGTAAGCTTAATGATATACGAAAATGCTTCAAAATTGAATGCTTTTTAACGCTTTAAAATTTTTGAGGTGGGAATTTGATAGAGCATAGACAATTAATAGGAACAATACGGTACATAATGTGATTACTTTGAATGTCCTTTTCAAATTCCCCAAAGTAATTTGCAGTGCCACAGCTATGAATGCTAATAACACAAATAATGAAATTAAGTAAATCTTTTCATCTTTGTAATCCTAAATATTTTTTGATTTTTCTACAAATTTGAAAAGAATCATATCATCCATTCTCTCAAATTTGATTTATATTTACCTATTTTTTTTTTCAAATTATACTTCACACAAATTTGAAGGCTCTCTCCTCCTGAATTGTACACATTATTTTCATAGATTCTAATGAAAACAAGATATGCAAGGTGTTCACAATTTGTTTTTAATAATCACCTGCAGTATTTAATGCTTAGATATCAACTATCTAGCGCTGAACGAATATTGATTATCTTTTTGTGCAAAACATCCTGTTACTGTTCCAACGTGGGCGATTATTGCTGGAATATACTCGCTGAAATTATCGTGTGGCTTTACTGCTTAAAGGTGAATTGCATTTTTATTCCCAAAATTGATTGAAGATAAATATTATTATTCTTGCTTTAGGAATCGTTTTTAATTCATGTTTGTCTGGAGAAACATGTAGTACCAGCCTTGCAAATTGATATTTTGCTTTTTTGAATGTCATGTTATGTAAGGAGAGATTTGGTTATCTTAGGTAGATAAAAAGCATTGGCTGTGACGTAAACTGATGGACTAGATCAAATATTATTAAACACTCTCAAATGCAAATCCACTGATTAGTACTGATGGATATATTTTCGATTTCATTTGGCTATCACGGAGCATGTTGCCAAAGAAAATCATATAATTGGGTGAGATGAGGCCAAAGTTTAAGATTTGGAATGTGACATGAGTCACAGGACAACCCATCGGCTGAAGGAGGCCATCTTGATCAGGAGTAGAAGAAAAAAAAAACTATGAATAAGGATAAGGGGGCATATAAACTTGGTCCAATCTATGACTAGTTCATCGAGATGAATCCAGTAAGTTTGATATCATCCAGATGAATGAAGGATTGCCAGGATCTAAAGCACCTCACAATAACATTAGTGTGGAGTGAACAAGACACCTGATAGGATGTTGATATCTATGAGTACCATAATGTTGGTTTTGTATATGAAAACTCATGATGAGGATGTGGCCATACATATTTATTTTGAAAAGGCAAGATGTGCGTGATGGGAATCTCAAAAAGATCATAATGAAAAATGATAAGCATGGATGTGGTATTGAATTTACATAGTTCCCTTTAACTACTAAAAGATTGAATGTCTGTGTTTTTTCTGTTAACATCAAAATGATTTCAACTCTTATTTTGCTTCCAAGCACTGTGGGTGTGCTCGTGTGGTCTAGTGGAACAGAGCAGGACTGCGAATCAGTAGGTCGTGAGTTCGAGCCCCGCTACGGCCAACGGGTTATGTCCTTGGGCAAGACATTTAATCCTAATTGCTTCGTTGACCCAAGCGTTATCATGGGTAGTTACTAGGAATATACTCAATAGGCGCCGTGATTGTAAGGCAGCCGCGTAAGTTGGTTATATTCTATTGGTAACGGAATAAATGTAAAGCGCTTTGATCAATTCTGGAAAAGCGCTATATAAGCACCGACATTTTTTTTTTTTTACTTGTACCTGTGCACATGTAAGACACAATTTTTAGATGTGATATTTTTGAAAACACATGAGCATGGATATGTTTAAAAATGTTCACAAAATTTCATGATATTAATGTGAATTCTGCAAGGTAGAGTAAATGATAAACTGTAGGTTTTGTAAAAAGTTAAAACAATACTATAAGATTTTGATCAAAAATGGGTTCTAGTAAAAACAACTTAAAATGAAGGAATGTGCCTATCTGAAAGCATTTTCAAGTGTATTTTGTCAAAAAAATGTTTTGCCATTGAAAAATGGATAAAAAGCACATGCATGCTTTCCTATACTAATACATGGGGAATTAAATTCGGGATCCCGAATTTAAATGGCAATAAAAGAAAAAGTAAGCATAATTAAGCAAAATCATTTGCAGTGTGTTGCTATCTACCCAAAACAAACCCAGTAAGCTAAAAAAAAATCGAAAGTCATGGGTGACAGAGGGCGCTTCATTTCTAACACTTTATAGTATTGCTTTAAAATAAAATTGTTTGTTTCTAATGAGCTTTTGAAAAATGAAAGTGATTTTCATGTTTGGCACATGTCACAAAAGTGTTTTCATGTTTGGCACATGTCACAAAAGTTTTTTGGCTGTCCGTCATTATAGATTATTATGTTCTGAGCTGTCCGATCAATATCAGAAAGGATAAAGATTATCAGATTTGAACATATTAATGAAAAAATTGGATGGATTTTTTTCACATGACACTCACAGAAATTGGTTTTGCTATGAGTTTTAAAAATATTGAGCTCAACCCTGCATGTCTCGTACAATATTTTGTAAAACTCATAGCTCGGCCAATATCTTTTTGCATCATATTCAAACCATCCAATTTTATATAGTGCTGTTTTCCCAAATAGTGATGCCAGTGTAGTAGTTGCTACAAATTTTCTACTTCCACAGCCAAATGTAACGACACATTGGGGTCAGTGATAAAAATAATGACTTTCAGTTGCCTCATCATCATCGTCATCGTCATCATAGTCATCATCGTCATCATTAATCATAATCATTGTTATTGCCCTGAGCATCTTCATTATCATAAATACTTTCATTGTCGTCATCATCTTCAACTCACTAACAAAATATTCAAATGTTTGTTAAAGTTTGAAAAATAAAATCAGATTCATGTATTTTTATGGATTACTGAGGGAAAGGGCAATTTTTATGTAAATTTAAATTCTGGGTCAGAGTCATGTAATATCTTTAATTAAAAAAAAGAAAATGAAATAAAACAAGTAGTTAACCCACAGGATGAGCCTCTATCTTTATATTGTTATCTCAAGTCAGGATGTGCCTCTGATGTTGTTGTTCTTTGTATTTATTAATTTCCTTTCACAGCTTACCTTTCACACTGTTAGGATAGAAATGGTGTCAAATACATTTGAAGAGAATGATTAATTTTTAGCAGCATTA
>JXSR01S007731.1:8375-19734 GCA_000969725.1 Ophiothrix spiculata
TTTAAGTTAATTATACTTATGCGTTTACTCTAGAAATTGTAATTACAATACCATTTTTCATTATCAAAGTGCATCCATTAAGCTTACATTACAACATCCTAAAATTAAATAAAAAATGGGTAAATCACTTATTCTAATTTCGAGATAAAAGTATAAAGGTCGTTAAATTCAACTACTATATGGATCTGACATGACCAAAAAAAAAATGCAATGACCATATATGAGCTTTTACAGTCATTCAAACAAAAGTTCGTTGATAGGTAATGTGTTTTGTTAACAGTATATAGAACATTAAAGGTGTTGCATGGGACATGCTGACAGTTTCTAGTAGCAGGTATTCAAGATATCCTAAAATTAGCAAGTGATAATACATTAGCATCAGCCTGGATTATATATATTAAAGAATATAAGAATTGTACATCATTTCACAGTGGGACTATTTCATATGACTGAATTTAGATGCCACGGGAGTTAATATACCGTACTTCCGTTCACCTGCATAGCAAATTTTGCCGAACACCAGACGCTAGTGTTTTGTCAGGTTTCAATGGCATATTTTGACACTTACGATACATTCTACGTGCATGCTGTATACAATATAGAAAATAGAAAAGCTACCACTCCAAAGTTTCAGGAAAAAAACAAACATTGCTCATATGTTTCCTAGCAATGTATGACAACTATTTGAAAATTTGTTACACCTTTTTAAAAACCCCGATACGTATTCAAACTTTTGAATTTGATCACATCAGACTCAGACGTCAGTGTTCAATTTTGAACGTGTACATTCAAAATAACAACTAATGTTCAAAATAGACATTTTTAAACACTACTTTCAAAAGAACACATTCTTTCAAAATTAGTGTTCAAAAATGTTAAGTATTCCTTTATTTTTTGATAAGTTGAACACGTGTCTGATGTTAAAAAAAAGTGCAACAGTTTTAACACGTGTTACGTGTTCTGTGCCATTTGCAATGTGGTAAATACGCGATCAACCGGGATAACGTCTCCGGTATGGTTAGCATTTTTTTTTAACTACAGAAAATTCAATTTCTAAAAAAAGGGCAATGAAGACATTAAAGAATGTGTCATGATGTGAACTGTGTCATTTTGCCTGTATCAATACCACAATCTTTGTCATAATTTTAGGCCAAATTTGACAATGATTGGTGTATAACACGAAGAATGGACATTCATAATTTTACCGACGTTTCGTATTCTGAACCCTTTTAACGATTATTCATAATGATTATTCGCTAGTAAAGTATTATGATTGATCATCTTCTTCACACGCTTTCTGCTTGTATTTATGATGTGAGCCATTTAAAGTCAATGGTTTTAGCATTCTATTTTGACTGAATGTTCTTTTTCTATGATAGAGAGGTCAAGTGACATTTTGGAAGAGTAGCATGATGCACATATTAAAAAAGCAACTGTGATTTGTCAGAGAGAATATGCATAATATGTCCAAGTAAAATGTGTATTTTTGTCTTAAAGGGACTAGCCAAGATCATCCTCGCACTATATTTTTTGCATGTATCAATAGTAAATGGTAAAACTATCTACCATACTGAGTTTTCTGTGAATTTGGAATATTGAAAACAATATGCAAATTCTTTACCAACTCTAATTTGTCTCCTTATCACGTTACAGCACACGTTAAAGGATATTAATAATACGTTTGATCAATTATCTCAATCTGAATACAATGTTTTGAATTTTTAGTTCAATTAACACGGGTAATCTACACGCTCTCTCTGTGCTAATTAATATTAAGTAATCCACTGCTACTTTTCTGTTACTGCAACTTGAAATTTGTCTGTTAATTTGAAAAAGTAACATTTATATTGTTTAAAAGGATTGCCATTATTGTTATTAAATAAAGTTTATCAATCATGCTACTATATGTCATTCATATGTTTTTAACATATTCCTCAAATGGGCATCATTAAAACGTCCTGAAATATCTCATATTTGCACACAAGCTTGACAGATATATATTTAGATTGATTGATGACTTGTCGAAAAGCTATTTGATATATTACCCGCACTTAAAATTTCGGTCTAGAGTGTGCAATGTGCAGTGCTCAGCTGTTTCAACAATCCATTAGGTAACCATAACACAATCATTCAACAGTAAATTTTTCTTCATTGTTACTAACATTATTTTATATTTGTCCAATTTTCCATTGATTCCATTGAAATTGATTTCCCTTAAATCAAAATTAATTGGTGTGCGGTGTTGCAGGTTTCACTAAATTCCTTTTTTAAACATTGATGGATGTGAAAGAAGAATACTCTTTATACTTATGAAGCTGATGCAATGAGGTATGGCATTGTATATATATTTTGTTTGAAAGTCTGCGTTTGGTTCAATTAAAAACAACAACAATTTATAACATTCGGCGGAAAGCCAGGCTAATTCCAATAATATAATAATAATAACCCGACATTTATAAAGCGCCTCTGCCAGAGGATACGAAGCGCTACAAAGAAGGAAAAACTATACCAAACACAATAAAACACAAGGAAACATATAACACTGGAAAGAAAAATTACACAAAAAGATGGGATTTGACCTAAGATTTGAAAATCTTAACACTGGTAGATTGGCGGATGTAGAGGGGAATCATGTTCCAATAAGTTGGAGCAGCAACTGAGAAGGCTTTGTCACCAGAAGACTTAGATGTCCTCGGGATAACGAGATCCAGGCCGTGACACGAACGGGTGGTAACGGAGTCAGGCAGGGCTCTCTTTACCACAAGACAATCAGCAATGTATTGGGGACAAAGTCCACTCAGTGCCTTGTACACATACAGGAGGTTTTTGAATTTGATACGCTGTTCTATACGTAACCAATGTAAATCTCTTAGCAGTGGTGAGGTGTGGGTCGAATTTGGAACCAAATATATGAGCCTAGCACATTTATTTTGCAATTTCTGGAGGCGTTCAAGATCTTTATGAGCCATACCATTGAACAGAATGTTACAGTAATCAAGGCGTGATAGTATCAGAGAGCGCACAAGATTTGCACAGGTCTCCTGGTCCAGGTAACGACGAATTTTAGTGAGATTGCGAATATGCCAGTTTATGGATTTGCAAAGGCTGGTGACATGCTGTGACAAGGAAAGTTGAGGATCAAAAGTAATGCCAAGGTTACGGATGGAAGGGGATGGAGAGATTGAAACTTCATCAATATTTATGCAGATGTCTTTCAGACGTGTTTGGTGATCTGCAGATGCGATAACAAAAAACTCTGTCTTGTCAGGATTGAGTTTTAGCTTATTTCTTACCATCCAGATGTTAATGTCTCTTATACATTGCATTAACTTGTAGATGGAACAAGCAACATCACCAGGCCTTTTTGGATCCAAACTCACATATATCTGTATATCATCAGCATACAGATGTTTAATTTAACTTGTGCTGACGAATGATACGTCCAACAACATGCGTATATAAAACAAACCCAAGCGGACCCACAACAGAGCCTTGTGGAAGGCCATACTTAAGTGTAAACTCACGGGAAGTTGCCCCAGCAACAGATATCATGCAGGATCTATCTTCCAGGTAAGAAGTCAACCATGACTGAGCTGAACCAACTATGTCAAATTCAGCATTGACCCTCTGCATCAGAATTTCCCGATCAACAGTATCAAATGCTGCAGAGAGGTCAAGCATTACACGAAGAGTGGCTTTCTGGTCATCCAGAGCACGGCAAAACTCGTCATGCACACTAGCAAGGGCCGTTTCAGTGCTGTGGTATGCCTTGTAGGCTGATTGCAATGGCTCAGAGAGATTGTGAGAGTCAATATTCCAACAGTGCATATGCATTAAATTTAAGGCATGCCTCAAAGACAGAATAACGGAAAGAATTTTCATTTTAGAAGGAGGAGGAAACCAAATTGCTCGGAGAAAATATGTGAAGACGAGCATTGATCGACAACTAAATTCATGTTTAACATTGGTCCTGAACATCATACGAAGACATAATCTCGACGGAAAATCACAACGACGAATAAAAGTGGTAAAAACGGCAAATTCTGGTAATACACATGATACAGGAGATGCTATTCGTGATATATATTGATTACTGCTTCTTTGATCCTCGTCTTTTTAAGACATTGCAAATTTTATGTAATCAAAAGAAAAAAACTGCTTCCATAAATGCAACAAACCGCAAAAGCTACTCTGAAACCATAACTAAATGATATTTCTCTCGTAGAAACAAGCAAGCAAATACACAAAACATAGGAAGCTGTTCCTGGCTGAGATGTTTGAAATGAAGGCTGATCAAGGTCAAGTGCCTCGAGAGCTTGACGCAAAACATGAATTAATGCTTAGAGTTTATTAGAACTTACTTGCAACAATAATAAGCCACCAATGAAGTATATTCCTCATCTTCTGAAAATATATGGTCATCAAGTAATTATGCAACTGACCATACCGACATTCTTTAAGTTAATTATACTTATGCGTTTACTCTAGAAATTGTAATTACAATACCATTTTTCATTATCAAAGTGCATCCATTAAGCTTACATTACAACCTAGATTTGATACAGATATACATACCTACAAGATTAGTAATTAGTGTGTCAAATGACTAAAATGACTTATATTTGATATTATAATGGACATATGACATGTAAAACAAGCATCATTGACAGTAATTGTCAGTAAATTTGACACATTTTTGAAACTTTTAAGTTTCAAAAATGTGTGACAGCTTATTAAGATAAGCTGTCAAGATTTTCATAGCCATCACTAGCTTAGGTTATAGAGAACAATCAGAATACGTGTCACCTATAATGAATAATTGTGGAGTGTTTAAAAAAGTTTAAACCCCTAAATTTGTACAACGTATTTAAAAAAAAAAAAAATATGAAGTTTTCTGAGCTTACGACCAAGCTGATCAAATCGGTGTTATTGTCATACTACTCACTCCATTTTCATTGCTAGACATGAACAATCCTGGAATGTAAATAAAATCATTTAATCTTTTTCTTCCCGCCATTGATTGTTTCTTTTTTTTTTGATAATTATTACATTTTTTGGTCCTGCCACGACTGCAATCGGAATGGATTGCAGTTGTTCTTGGTTTTGTATCTTTCAATCCTTTGTTTTGGTAAATAAAGATGATTAAATAAAAATACACTAAGTTTGCATAGAAATATACAAAATGCACGTCGTACAATATATACTTATCTTATCCTGCGGCTAGGTTAATATTGATTTCTTACTGGTTTGTTCCCTTTGAACACAGTACAGAGGCTAACAGCCAGAATTCAATATGGCAACTTTTGATGGCGCAAGTGACATGTAATGCAACATATTATTAACAGCTTAAAAATCAAGCTCGTAACAGAAATCTCAATTTTAAGTGTAAGTGTTATTTACTCATATCCAAGGTAAAGAATACTGAAGAATCGTATAAAGTATCGGACGCCGAATATGATTGAGCTGAATTCAAATAACAAACCAGTGTATATTAACCGTTCTCTGTTGTTAAGTAGAGTTATTTTTAACATTACAGATAGACGGTTTAATATCGTACACATTTGATCATAAAACTAGGCTACAATGAAGAAAGGTTATGCCTCAGATTTAAAGCAATGTTTAAAAAAAGATATAAAAATATACTTTACCTATTCTGATTATTTCCAGTGATTTCTAACACAAATGTTATTGAATTTACACTCAAAACTCGAATATGACCATATGATGACCCTGCTTCATTCTACACAGATTAGCATAAAGCTCCAATTATAGAAAGTGGATGCTCTAAGGCTCTGTTAAAGTTGATTTTCCCTTGAAATAAGTTATGGTTATTTGACAAATGTTATATCAAAAATCAAATTAAGAAATAACTAAATCCATTTTTCAGTATCATCAAATGTAATTGACGAAATTTTAAAAACAAACAAACAAAAAAGCAGATTTCTCTCTGTTTTATCATTCATAATTATTTGATAGTTTGAAACGATTACGGGTGGTATGCGCTCAAACGTGGCTTGAAAAAGGGGTCATTATTTAACTTGATTTGATTTGCTTTTCAAATTTCTAAAAATGCCTACTTTACAAACATATAATTACATTTAAATGCAAATATACCTAAACCCAATTTTTCATTTAAACTGAAATGTATAATTTATTGAAATATGAAACAATATGTTACCATATCTTTGCAGAGCTCATACCCATTCAAAATATTTGTTTTAAAGAGTTAAAAATAATCTCTGCATTTAACAGTTTCAGGGATCTTGGGAAAAATAAATATTTGGTTGATATTGAAATAAATTTTAACAGCATCAGTCTTTCAAAATAAAAAATGCCATTCATCTAGGTCATGTACATGTATTACAATTATTTTCAATATCCAGGAGGCAAAATGGACAAGTATCATGAGATTGCCTTCGCTTAATGATCAAGGTGTAGTATATTATTCTTTATCTCAAATTAAAGTACAATTAATTAAAACCATACATTTGTCATGCAACCTCTTACCCTTCAGGATTTATAAAAACAAGTCTTATAATGTTTGACTTCATTTGTGTTTAAACGATTGTGTCCTACTGGTCTACACCATTTGCGATTGGATGTTTGTAGCACGTGTTTTACACTAGATTTGCTATTTAGGTATGTTAAGCTTTTGTAATAAACCCTATATTTCATCCCTACAAAGCTATGATCAATTTACTTAATGAAAATTATATCATCGTATATTGAAAAAAATAAATACAAGATTTAGCAGTTCGTATCCTAAAGTCAAAGTCATGCAAGAGGTGTCTTTGCAGTGACAGACCAAATATTTTACTGTCCACCTCAAACGAGCCGTAAACGCAGCAAACTTTATTTTGCACTCTACTGTAGAAAATACATGTCAAGGTTGTAATTTTCCGAAATGGATTTTTTGTCAGATTCACAATCCTTGTGCTTACTTTAAAGCACCAGCCAAGTTTTAATTCAAGAGAATGATCGGAAATATGAAATATATCTGTATATTTTGAGGACAATCAACAGAAAATATAGAGCTTACTAATCTTTGAACGTGTTTAACACAGTTGTACATTTTACTCCATGACAACATTTGACGGACCGTAATTTGACATCTGGAATTCGAGTGAAGTTCATTGACGTTTCATTTTAATATTGATAATATGTTCTTCGTAGATATTTAAAAAAAAATGAAAGTGACGAGATGCTGCATTTACGGCTGGTTTTGGGATGGACGGTCACATATGCAGAAAGATAATCAAACCAATTTTATTAGGCATCAACACCTAGTATCAACGTATAAAATGACAAATGTTAAGTGAATTCAAATGACAATTACATCTATATCAGACGAATCTTACATGTTTGGGACATACATATTCTTGCTTTAACCCTCGTCTACCCAGGCTATTTTTTGTAACACGTCTACCAAAGGGGGGGTTGTTGCTAAATTTTTAGAATTGAACCCCATGAACTTGGTTTTGCTATTAATAGATAGGTATGGTCCTCCCCTATCCAATGATACCAAGATCACAAAAATCAGCAAAGGCGTTACGTAATTATGACGTCATAAAGGTCGAAAATCGGAAAAATCAGGATTTTGGCAAAAATGGCCACCAAAATCGAAATTTTGCTAAAAAAGTTCTAAATGACCAATTTTCGTCTGGTTTTTTGCTAATGAAGAAAGGAAATGATAATTATAACATGCCCTGTAAGTTTCAGCTTCATAGCATGCATATATTTTTCAAAATGGCGACTTAAAATTTTCCGGGGCATCACCACCCCCCCTACACCCCAACTTTGACGGCCTACCCTAACCCCACCTTAGGTGGTACCTCCCTAATTTTTTCATCAAAATGACCGCAAAGGATGTAAAAGAGATTAACCAAATGCCTGGGGTCGGTTGCTTTTGCGTTTTTATGCAGCGGGGAAGAAACCTTAGGGGCAATCCCCCCCATCCCCCCCACCCCCCACCCCCCACGCTTTGACCGATTCAGCTGAAATTTGAAATTTAGACTGCTTGAGTGGTCATCTTTCATATGACATTTAGCACCAACATTTGAAAAATAGGACCAAGCTCCTCTAAGCAAAAGGAATGAAAAGCAATGCATGTTTTAAAGAACAAAGTAGCATGCTTAGAAGGAAGTCATCAATGTAAATCAATTTAACATCAGTCGATGTAACCGCCACAAGACTGTTAATCAAACGCACTGATAAAGGTAGACCCACGGGGATAACGCTATGATGATTATTACATCAATCTTATGCAATGTTTTGATAAGCAAACTTTAACATTCCGATAAGCTCCGATACAGTGCGCATCGTCATGATCTGTTTGCTCTGAAACATGTTCTTTATCAGAAAAATATCAGGTCTACTTTGCTGACGAGATGATAAAATCATAGCAGCATTCGTTCTAAATCAGAGCTGGTAAAATTTCTTTTTGTTTTCTTAATTGAAAAAATCTTCAAAGAGGAAGGCGCATCGCAGGAACTGGGAAAATGCGCACTATTATAAAGTAATAAAGTATTATGGTCAAAAAATCATTTTATTCATCATATAGGCAACGACACTAAAAACTATGCCTTAGGTGACTCCATTATCTAGAAAAATCTTCAAAGCATCGATTGATAAGGGTTATTCCATAGATCCTCAAATACGATGATCTAGCAGTTGATATATACTTATCTTATCCTGCGGCTAAGTTAATATTGATTTCCTACTGGTTTGTTCCCTTCGAACCCTGAGGCTAACAAGCAATATGGAAAATTTTGATGGTGCAAATGACATCAGTGTAATGCAACATATTGTTAAAAGCTTAAATATCAAGCTCGTAACAGATATTTCAATTTTAATGTAAGTGTTATTTACTCATATCCAAGGTAAAACATATTGCAGAATCGTATAAAGTATCGGACGCCGAATATGATTGAGCTAAATTCAAATATCAAACCACTGCATGTTAACCGTTCTCTTTTGTTAAGTAGAGTTATTTTAACATTACAGATAGACGGTTTAAATACCGTACAAATTTCTCATAAAACTAGGCTACAGTGAAGAAAGGTTATTTTCAAGAAAAAACAAGTTTGAAAGTTATTTAATGAAGCATAATCATGTATGTTTGATATTATAGGACTTAACCAATACTGAGGAGTAAAAAGATAATACATAAAATAAAATAGTGCAATCACCAATGTTGATTTAAAAGTTGTTAAATTAGACTGCACTGCTTTATGACTTTAATAAGAAGTGGATCTCACAGGACAATCAAAAAAAGTTAAAACATGCAATGACCATGTTATGAGCTAGTCAGGCAAACAAAATCTCTTTGAAAAGTAATTCATTAAAGCCTGGTGTCGCGTGGAATATGCTGACAGTTGAGTTTCTAGCAGCAGGTATTCAAGATATCCCAAAATTAGCCAGTGATAATACATTAGCATCAGCTTGGAATATATATATTGAAGAATATAAGAATTTTTAATCATTTCACAGTGGGACTTTTTTCATGTGACTGAATTTAGAGTTAATATACCGTACTTCCGTTCACCTGCATTGCACATTTTGCCGAACACCAGACGTTAGTGTTCTGTCAAGTTTCAATGGCATATTTTGACACTTACGGTACATTCTCAGCGCATGCTGTATACAATATAGAATAAAGAAAAACTACCACTCCAAAGTTTCAGGGAAAAATACATTACTTATACATGTATGTTTCCTATTTAAAAACCTGATACGTGTTCAAACTTTTGAATTTGATCACACCAGACTCACACGCCAGTGTTCAATTTTGAACGTGTACAATGTGTCATTTTGCCTGTATCAAAACTAAAATCTTTATCAAAATTATTGGGGCAAAAATCAGGCGCTCAGTATGCTCATTAGGAAAATGCACTTCCAGCACCAAATGTCATTTTGCGGCCACGGGGAAGCCGACAATGAGTTAAAATGTAGGGATCTTGTGTTTATGTGTAGGAGAGAAAGGGGGGTGTCACTGGTTGAGGAAGCTTGAGTTTTGCTGACTGAAAGGGAGTAGTTGCAATGTTTCACAACTAATAAAATTACGATTTTTTTTAAATTTTCTCAACACATTTTGCCAATGATTGGTGTATAACAAGAAAAATGCACATTGATTTTTTACCGACTTTTCGAATTCTGAACCCTTTAAAGGATTGTTCATAATGATTATTCGCCAGTAAAAGTAATGCGATTGATTATCTTCTTCACACGCTTTCTGCATGTGTTAATGATGTGAGCCATTTCAGTTCGGCGGAACTCACAATTCGGATACGTATCTGAATTTGGATACCCGTATCAAATTCTGATAACCGTATCTGAATTTGGATTAAAACAGCTGAAACGGGATGTCAGCTGAAATGAATATTCGGCTTCGCTGCGCACCATAGCGGTATATACAAAAGTCAATAACATTTTCATCATTTTGCATCTAATTCGTAAAAGTTTTGGCCAAATTATTTTGTTTTCTGTGATCAGGACATGTTTCGAAGCTGTTCCGCTGGAATTGCACAGATGGAAATGTCACTTCCACAGAGACAATTATCGTAGATGCAATCAAGATTTTCGACATGTACTTGCCAGCTTGCGCTATCGTTTTGTTTTCTGATACGTGTATCCGAATTTTGATACGTGGGTATCCAAATTCAGATACGTATGTATCCAAATACAAATACGTATCCGAATTGTGAGTTCCGCCGAACTGATATAAAATCAATTGTTTTAGCATTCTATTTTGACTGAATGTCCTTTTCAATGATAGAGGGGTCAAGTGTCATTTTGTAAGACTAGTATGATGCACATAGTAAAAAAGCAACTGTGATTTGTCAGAGAGATTAAGTTTTAAAGAATATGCATAATATGTATAAGTAAAATATGTATTTTTGTCTTAAAGGGACTAGCCAAGATCATCCTCGCTCTACAGTTTTTTTTTGCATGTATCAATAGAAAATGATTATGGTAAAACAATCTACCATAGTTTTTTGTGAATTTGGAATATTGTAAACAATATGAAATTCTTTACAAACTTAAAATGTTCTCCTTATCACGTTACAGATCAATTGTCTCAATCTGAATACAATATTTTTCATTTTTTAGTTCAATTAGCACGGTTAATCTACACGCTCTCTCTGTGCTAATTAATACTAAGTAATCCACTGCTACTTTTCTGTTACTGCAACTTGAAATTTGTCTGTTAATTTTACAAAAGTAACATATTTTTTAAAAGGATTGCCGTGATTGTTGTTAAATAGAGTTTGTCTATCATGCTATGTCATTCATATGTTTTTAACATATTCCTCAAATGTGCATCGTGAAAACGTCCCAATACCTCTCATGTTTGCACACT
>JXSR01S007732.1:8871-20489 GCA_000969725.1 Ophiothrix spiculata
TGTGTATGATTTTTATATTGATTTTAACCATTTTCTATAGGCCCTATTTAAAACAAAACAATGTTCAACAAATGCTTCTTTGAAGTCTTTTTTTTTTGCTAACGGTCTTTCGTGCATGGGTTACTGAGTCGGTGGCTCTCCACTATTGTTTGCATTGTATATGCAAACAATCGTGGTTAACTAGCTTGATACTTGCAATTTTCAAAGTACAGTTCAAATGTGCAGATAATCAACAAACAAAAAATAAAATCTAGATGATATTGTTGATAATCAACTAGTACCTGTTACTCTTAGTTGAATGCTAAAATACTGAAATCCATTCCTCATCATGAACTCTGAAGGAATACATTGAAATAAAATGTAAATAATAAATAGAGAAAATGCAAATGCAGAAGGATTTTTTTCTTCAGAAGACACAGGTATAGTCCAGTAGAATTAACTGAAATTTGCTTGAAAGGTCAAAGTAATTAGAACAGAAATGAAACTTCTACTATGTATTTTCTGAAGGTGTCAGAAATAATATACAAAAAAGTTTACCAAAATCAACCCTTGGAAAGTATGAAAAAATGAGAAAAAGAAATGGCCGCCAAAATAGCATAAATTTACTATAATCTGCTTACAGCAACCCTTTATATATAAACAGCTTAGTATGCAAAATTATCATTGTGCAATGGTGTCTTTAACAAAAGTAAATACATATTTAGAAATTGAATTAGGTCAATTGCATGTTTTAGATTCAAAATGGCTGCCAAATAGCATATATTCATGAAAATCGTCAAAACAAGCCTATTTAAGTTAAAAAGTTTACAAATTAAATGAAAGAAACATAAGGATTATAATTTTGACATCAAATCATGCCAATTACTAGTTTTAAATTAACAATGGAAACCATTAAAGGTCCAAAATGGCCACAAAAATACAATTTTGTGGCTCAAAATGGATAAAAGTGCCATTAAACAGTATCAAAAATCTTAGATATTCAAAATAATCGATGCAAGATGGTATGAGGGTATTAAGAAGGACCCACTTCTCCCTACATTTATTTCAAATATGTTTCAGAATTAAAATGACGTCCGTAATAAGGTCCAAAATTGGCTACCTAAAATCATTTTGACGCTCAAATATGTTTAGGGTACCAACAGCCCCATTTCACCCTCAAGCGTTTTTAAATCTAAAAAGCACACCATAAAAAAGTCCGAATTTGCCATCAAAATTCATTTTTGTCACTCAATAGAGATTGGAGAATGCATTAAAACAGCAATAAAACTGTTTACCTTTTCAAAATAATCAATGAAAAATGGCTTTGAGGGTACCACAGAGGAATCTCTTCAAAACCTGTTTCAAATCCATTATGCCACCCATTATAGGCCCAAAATAACCACAAAAATAACCCAGTATTGTGTTAAAGTAGCATCAAACAGCATAAAAAAATCATTAAATTTTCGAATTAAATGATAGAAAACTGTTATGAAGGTACCAACAGATCCAATTGTCCATAAAAATATGTTGCTAACATGATTCAAATCCAATATGGAACCCATAAATTGTCCAAAATTGCCGCTAGATCATATTTTGGGCGCTCAAAATGGGTTAGAGTGGCACATCAAAACCTTATTTGTTTCAAAAGAATTTATGGAAACTGGCTTTGAAGGTTCCGGCAGATCAACCCCTCCAAAATTATGTTGCTAACATGTTTCAAATCCAAAGTTACGCCCATGATAAGTTCCACAATGACCAATGAAGTGCAATTTTGTTGTTGAAAAATGATTTAGAGAGGCATTAAAACAGCATTGAAAACCTAAATTTTTCAAAATGATCAATTAGAGAAAGGTTTTCCGGGTTCTAGGTTACTAACAGACAACCCCTCCTTGTATTTTGTTCCTATAAATTCAAAATGGCGCCCTTAGAAAAATCAAAATGACCGCCAAAAATAAAGCCATAAATACGGCATTAAATAAAAACCTGATTTTGTTTCAAAATATCGATGAAGGATGGCTTTGTAAAATGAAACAGACCAAATTCTACACAAACTCAAATAATAACATGTCTAAAAATCACGATTGGACCTATGATACTATAATAAGTTCATGCAGTTTATCTTTTAATAATTGCAATTAAAGACTGAATGGTTGGCAGCTAATTTGAATCAAGACAAAGTAAGATACAAACAGTAAAATACAGTTAGGATTTATTTAAAATGCATTGGGTAGATACGCTGTATATTTTGCTGTAGATGATATTGACAAATTACATATTTGTAACAATTATTGCATTTTGCAGCCATTTTGGCAGTCATTTTGTAAAATATACCAGAAATGTAGAATGTAAGCATAATAATATGATCACAGCTATAATATTTAACAAAATATTGCAAATTTGCATATGTGTTTTTTGACAAAAACATTGCTTCCAGAATGGTTTAGCATATTTTAGGTGCATTTGGCAGCCATTTTGAAAAATGGGCTTTTCTAATATTTCCCAAGGGTTGATTTTGGTAAATATTTTTGTATATTAATTCTGACATCTTCAGAAAATGCATAGTGAAAGTTTCATTTCTGTTCTCATTATTTTGACCGTTTTATGCAATTTGACTGAACTAGTAAGCTTATCAAGAAATAATAGTCTAAGAAGAGGATCCTTAACAATGTACTAAATACAAATGATATAAAGACAGACGAATACATTAGAAGTCTCATGCATACTTTCTTTTCTACCTACAGATAAATGAGCAAAGCAACCACCATGCAATGCATATCAGTCGGTGCATTTAAGAAAGGTTATGTTGTTCTTAATCTTACATCCAAGAACACACGGTTAAATAATAAATCTGCAGACTTCACAGTTGTATTTTGAAAAGAGTTGTTATGTTTGTTGAAGACCATCTTGAAAGCAAGTAACAAACGTTTAATTTTGATCAACCAGTATCGTCTAAGAATTTGATTAAGGGCAGTTAAAATCAGCTTGCTATAGATTTTATCTGATTTTAGGCCAATCAAATTCTTGTTCCTTGATCTTTGTGTTTGATCTTCATTGCCCCCTCGTGTGTTCTTATACCCTATGCTAAGGGCAATCCTGCCTAGAGGGCAGCAGCACACCCTAAGGACCATGCATGTGTGCAGCTTTTGCCGATCCCAGTGAGTTTTCAACCTCCCTTCACCTTGGCTAGGGTTCACCGTGTTTTCCCTTTTCTACTCTGGCAAGATTTAGTGGTAAAGCAAAATCCCACCCACCCAACCCATGGAACTGATACCCTACTCGTCTTTCATTAAATCAAGTTTTTCAATTGATTATGGGATAGTATATTAAAATATTGACATAGTCCAAATAATTAAATGGATAAATATTAGACCTTTTCTGTGGAATTGTAGAAAAGGTTCATTCTCTTAGTTCATGTGCAGTAGAGTGTGTGGCACGTAGTATGTGCCGGTATTGAAATGATTTGGCCTTTTCAGATTACTTGTGGAGAAGGGTACCGATTTTCCTGAGTTAGGCACAGGAACGTTTAAATAGAGTGAATCTAGTACTAAATCTTTAAATGTTTGGCTTGCATATACAGAGAAAAATTAGGACAGGCCGCTAGGATTCTGTGAGGGGCCTCTCTGTGTATTTGTGGGCACTAATGTAGGCCATACTGTTGTTTGATTATGGAGTGCCACTCAACTCATCCAGACTGTAACTTGTAGAGTATAGTACCAGAATAAATGATATTGTTTGCCATGAGTAGAAAGAACCAAAATGATGGGTGTGCTGCTGTTTCCTTTCACGTATGCGTATTGGCTTAAGAACATGATGCATATTCCTGCTGTATATCAATTTGCAGAAAGCCTTTTCACATCCCGAAATCCGAGGAATACGGTCAGATAAAGCTTTTAAAAAATATTAAACAATGAAAAGGCTGAGCTTTATTTTGTTAAAAATATTGCAATTAGACCTAATCAAGAAATAGTCCCAAAGGATCAGTTGTTAGTATTTTGTGACATACAGTGAAATAAATGTCTTATTGGTGTCTTCTGCAACAACTCACTGATAGATAAAGAAAGCAACAGCCATGCAATGCATATTTTATCAGCCGGCGTGTATATAAGAATGGTTGTTGTTCTTAATTTAACATCCAAGAAGACATGGTTAAGTTATAAATCTGCAGACTTTATAAGCTGCTGGCTGCACATTATCTGTATTAAATCAGTGTACTCAGCTTGACATTGAGTTTAAGACCTGCGGGCTTAGTAAGCTTAGTCTGTGACCCCCTCCTTAATAAACGTACTTAGTATTTCAGTCTGTAATTAGTCAGTGTTCATCTAGCTAAATCCATGTACTTCAATTTAGAAAGTGATTAAATCTTGCATGTTTTACAAAGGGCACATTTTCATAATTAAATTCTACAAAGATAAGTAAAGAACACAGTGGTATTAAATGAATAAAGTAAAAAGTTTGCAGTTATTAGATTTAAGGACTGTAGGGGAAGATTTAAGTAAATTTGTGTTTTGCTATTATTGTGTCAAAGAGGTTTTCTTTGTGTTGATCCCAGGGCTAAAAGAATTATATTTTTGCATTGCTTTAAGTGTAAATACATGACTGCATTTTCCTGCAGTATGTCAAAATTATAAAATCCTCTTCCTCATCCTAAACTCAGAGGAATGGCCTATTCCAGATGTATTCCGCACCACCTATGGAAGACATGTCCAAATAGAACACTTCCATTGAGAAATCAATTCCAACTGTTATTTTGGCTTTCAATACCAGTTGGAAGGTATGGAAGGCACAGCAAAGTGTGGAAATTCTAGTTATTTCAACTCATGAAATCTGGAATTTTGGCTGTCAAATATGTAAATGTATTCAAATTTTATTTTGCACTCCAATTCTAGAAGCCTCCAATAGATTTTTGTGCTGGCACATGAATTCCAGCTGTCATTGTTACTGACAATTTCAGAAGTGTCTTCCAAAGGGGGGGGGGAGGGGGGGTTGGAATACATTTGGAATATCCCAAATTGGATTGTATTATAAAGTCAGATGAAAATTTGAAAAAAAATATAAAACAATGAAAATAAAGTGGCTTAGTTTATTTTAGCATGAAAAATGCAATTAAAATACCCAAAAGTTAGAGAGGGGAGCATAGCCGAGCGGTTTGAGCACGGGCCTTGGAACCCATCTTGTTTCCTTGGGCAAGAACTCTACTCTTAATTACTCAGTGGTTCAGAAGTCAGTTAAGCCATTGTTCCACCTTGGCGTTTGTCTCCAATTTGGGTGTTGCAAAGTATCTGATCCAGATCCAAATCTAGAATAGTTTTACTTGAATTACAAATAGCCTTCCACCAACCCCATGTTTGATACAGTGCTGTACCATTTAGAGTATATATCTTAACCCTTTCGGTCCTGAATTTCCATATAGATGTATATAGCTCATACTTAATTAACATGCACTCAATAAGAATTGGAACATCTGAGCATTCTTTTACAAGCTCCTTTGTTAATTCTCAAACATTTTATTTGATCAAAAGGGTTAAATATCTTTATAATTATATTAGGATTGATATTTAACTTTGTTTTGGAATTCATTGTACATTCAGTGGTTGCTGCTCAGACCTTTATTTCTTATTTTGTGACAATAACGTTTCACCGGAACACCCCTCTTGTATGTAAATACTTGCAGTGAATATGATGAGTAGGTGCATAGGTAAGAAAGGCCCAATACAATATAGTCTTTATATTATAAAGCTCTATTGTAGTATCCTATATAAATTAAGATTCAGATTTATTGACATTCATCAAACATATAAGATATAATCAAATAATAATAATAATAATAATAATTATCCCACTTATATAGCGCTTTTTCCGATTGAACATCGGGTCAAAGCGCTTATTACAATTATTACATTACCAATAGAATACGGTCAGCTGCCATTTACAATGTCCTTGTTATCGGACGGCGCTACTCGACTATATTCCTAGTAATTACCCATATAACGCTCGGGTCGACGAAGCAATGAGAATTAAATGCCTTGCCCAAGGACATAACTTGTTGGCCGTAGCGGGGCTCGAACTCGCGATCTCATGATTCGGAGTCCCGAGCTATTCCACTAGACCACACGAGCTACTCAATCAATAGATTGAGAAAATAGAAAAACAATATACTAGGAAAATAAGTTGAGAGATAACAAAGACAAACAAAAAAATCACTGTCTCCAGCACGAAAGCCTTAAATTGAGGCTAAGTACCAGTCCATCCACTGCTGAAATCATTACAGCCTTGGAAGCCTCTGAGCTACATAGGTTTTTCATTAGCTTGGGTATGTTCAGCTTAAAATAGCATGACCCTACCCCAAGTGAAATTCTCTCCTGCTAGTCCGTGGTAATATCTGCTAATGTACCTGATGTAGATAGGGCTTAGTTGTGTCTTCCTTTGATTTAGCTGAAATCGATAGATATCTGGACAGTGGTTTTGAAAGTTGCCTCATTAATATAAATAAATTAGGATTTAATATTGTAAGTTATAAATGACAAAATAATTTATCAGGTTGATTTTACGCTAACAAATTATTTCAAAGTCAAGTTTTGACAACAGGATTTACATGAAAAAATTATATGTATATTTCTTAATAAAGTTCGAACATTTTAAAGTTATTGACACTGAGTCAGAACATTACATGCTTGAAACATACATGATATTGTTTGAGCTTACTTTCATCTGACGTAATTCATAGTCATAGAAAACACACCCAATCCTTTGTTAGCAGAGTAGACTATACTAACAGCTTGTCAGTCCTCGGGTGTCAGACACTCAAGTTTACTTCACAATGTGTCTTCCACTCTCCGCTATAGATCTTCTATGATGAGTCCAATAGGTTCTTTGGAATAAAGACCATCATTTCAAATACTTCCTTCCAGGTTACTACGTATCTTTGCAGCAATACATGCAGAGTGCTCGTATTTGTTAAGAGTTTACTTGATTTATCAACAGATCAATAATGAGATAATACATCAGCATGTGCGAGGATGATGTATCTCGTTGTAGCTGGGAACCAACTATGTCTGGCTTTTTGTATTTATTAGTCCAAATAGAATGATGAACATGTTTCATATCATTCTTTGCTTCAAAATTTCACCTTGAGAATGCACATATGGAAGAATGAAGAAGAATGAAATATTCTTTCTTTAAAATGTGTTCTTAAAACAAGATGTACTTTATACTCAACAGCTGTAGATGTGGGATTTACAAAGAATTCAGTTCTTACTTCCAACTTCTACTTTAAATTATTTTAACAGGACCTTGAATAAAGTTGACCATCTGCCAAGTTGTAACATGAATCCTTCAAAGATAGTTATGCTGTTAATGAGTTATAGTGCTGGTTGATTAGAAGATGCAAATAGATGCGCAGAGACGTCTACCTTGTTATGTATATTAGAAACCATAATATGTGGTAGTCTGAGTCCATTGTGTAGAAAATTGCTTTTGTTGTAACAGTCATGTGATATTACCCGGTAAGAATTACTTGGTAAAACTTGGCCAGACGTTGATTATTGGTTACTCATGATTCATGTCAAGTTACATTACTGGTGATAAGCTCTGCTAAATAGATTGGAGTAGAGTGTGATATCTCCTATAGATAAATCTACTGCGCTATCAGCCAACTTCTTACTGCTGAGTGACTCAATCACCTTTCACGTCAGTCAATATCGGGCTGTTAAGCATATTCTTCCATGTTAGTACAGTATGATTTTTATATATTAGGTCAAGTAAAATAGATAAACTTGTGTGAAGTCTGCACCACCGTCCCACATAAGCAAGAATGATTATATAGACTAATTAGATATTTAGCTTAGCTCAGTTGGCTCAGTTCAGTTCGTTAGTTCTGGGACTGTTAAACATGAGATATTGATTGTTTCGCATTCGAGTCCAGCTGTAGCTGAGTGTGTGAAAGCTGTATATTCTATGGGGGTGTGAATTGCTCAAGCTAGGGTTGTGCCAATTAATGTAGGCCACAGTAGGCACTTTGGCCCCAGGGATTCCAGATAGTGATTTAACCGAAAGATTAGAACAATTTGTATATGCTCTGTAATGTGTGCTGAGACCGCGTTGAATTTCAAGTCAGGGGAGGCATAATGCACTATAAATCACCTGCATTTATTTTTATTTAAATGGTCTACCAGAGTATGGCCTTGTTTATGTACTCTCTTTTTCATAAGGATTTCATGATGCACATTCCTATTGTATTGTGCTAGTTACAACTAATTGTTTTCGAAAAAGAACTGGATGATATATAATGGAAAGCTGTAGTTAATCAGGGGACTTTAACATTCATATGTCTGGTAGTATAAATCTTAACTGATATGTCTTGGAATTTTTTGAATAATGTTGACTGTTTGCCGAGTTGGTACTTTAATCTCTGTAAGTTATTTGAACTCTAAATCAGTTATAATTGATAGGCTGGCTGGTTAGGACATGCTTATCAATGTTATCCTAAAGTCTTCCCATGTTCTATATTAGATAACACAACAGGTGTTAGTCTGAGTCTATTGTGTTGGAAAACTCGTTTTATTGCAGCAGTCAGATGATATTATCCTCTAAGAAGAGTGATGGTACTAGCTAAGGATTTATGTAAAACTTATACAGACATTTATTGTTGCTTACAAAAGATGGCTAGTTACATTACAGATGATTAGATCTATGCACAATAGATTGGTGTAGTGTTTGTCATCTCGTGTTGATAAATCTAGTACCCTGTTACCTCGATCATAAGAACATGTTACCTTGATCATAAGAACATATTCGAATCTAGACATGGCAAACGATTACTGTTTTGGAAACGCAAAATATGAAAGTACTTGCTGATCTGGTGAATAAAATGTAACAGGTTAAAAGGAGGACCATTGTAATTTTACACCACATTAGGATTTGAAGTGAAGCTGAGGGGGTTCTTATGATCAAGATTATAGGGTATGTTATCAGCCTACTTGTAACTGCAAGAGTGACTTGACAACCTCTTGTGTCAGTCAGTTCCAGACCAACAGACAGTGTGTTTGTTCAGCATGTGTTACCTTGTCTGAGTAGTCAGCTTCCATACATACATGAAAGGTCAAGTAAAAAAGGTTCAAATCCTTGCCACGCCTGTGTTGAAGACATTCAGTATACCATCAAGACTAATAACAAATCACCATTATAACAATAAACTAATAATTTATCTATTTGTTTTTTTCTTTCATGTACATCTTGATGAATGCTGTGCTGTCTGTACCTCATACTACTGATTAAATTTATAAATAGGTAAGTTATGAATATAGCCTCAAACCCACTACCAGGGTTAACTTCAGGCTCAATTTTTGGATGTAATCTTTGATTTCTTTACGTTGAGAATGATGTTAGCTGTTTTTTTAACCCTGACCCTAAGGTTTGGACATGAGTTTAATTTTCAAAATTTCTCATTAGAAACACCCACCTACAAATTTGGAATATTTTGCAGTATGCCCATGTATATGGAAGTGTACCTGTTTGAAACCAAAAGAGCCAGTCATTTTAGTATTGATTGTATTCTTTTGTTAAATTTTAAAAGCAACACTTTACCATTGCAAGATTTAGCCCTTGTAACATGCAGCATTTTTTGTAGAAAAGTTTGAAGAGGGAAGATGTACCTAGTACCTAGCATTTCAAGAGTGTATACTACACCTGCTCGGGCACTTGCTTAATATTTAATGGAGGTAATAGGATCTTCTCCTGCTATTGCTGATACTAAAGCCCAGTGCCTATTACCAAGTCAAATTTGATGAAGGGTAGTATCTCAAGTATCAGTATTGAGATTCAGCTTGCTCATGTATGCCTATCTGGTTACATTCCTGAATCCTATAATACACTGGCAGTCAAAAATGTTTGCCCACACCTAAATACGGGCAAAAACCATATTATTGTATCAAACGACCTAGACTCTTAAAAAATCATGTATCCTGCCATATGTATCCAATGTAAAATCAACATTTTCTGTGATATTCTTCCATAACAATTAAAATGGCAGATTTCCTGGACCATATAAAAATACACCACAGGCACGTTTTGATATGTACGTATATATTTTATTATTCAATGCTTGTTATCACCGTGTAACTGTAAATAACATTTTCAGGTTATAAGTTTTCCAACAAATCTGCAGTTATGTATTTATACTCTGTTTTTGAATGTGCAGAAGAAAGTATACAATGTGTTTAGCACGCCATATTTTCAAATGTGGTGAATTTAATTACTGTCGAGTTCTTTAGATATATATATAGTAAAATTTTAAATCAAAAAAAAAAATGACACAAATGATGAACGGTTCTCTAGATATGGCTGGTTAAAGGTTTTGTGCGCAAACACTTTTGACCGTGAGTGTACCTGAATCCTATAATAGTCAGAAGTTGCATGGCCAGTGGATTGCTCAACATGACTCAAGTCACTACCACGGTGAATTCAATCTATCTGATGCAACAAAAAGAGGCCTTTGCTGAATTTCAAGTAAGCAGGCTACTGCTTGAATCCCTTCCAATGATTGTTAAGTGCCTGACTTGTAACATATGCATGACTTTTAACAAGTAGATCTCTGAGTGATAGTGCCGTGTTTCTTTTTGTGGCTTTTTGCAGTATGTGAAAACACTATTGAAACTTGTGGTTTGGTGGTACTTTTGTAAATATAAGTGAATAATGCAAAGTCGTAATTCCCTTATTTTATGTCACACATTAATAAATTTGGTGTCATATGAGAGAGGAATAAATATATTTTAATAAAATGAAAACTGTATGTGTTTAGCTAATTTGGTTTTTAATTCGGATTAATTAATGTGTTAATTAATCAAAGCTGTGCAGGATGCGGAGCCGGTGATTCACATAATTGGGCGCAATTCCCACATACTTGCATAGATTTTCACAAAATTTGGACACAAAAATACCAAGGTAAAGTTACACATGTGACATAAAAATATATGGAATTGAAGGTGATCTTTGTCATTTGGGGTCAAAAAACCTCTATGATAAAGATAGGTACAAGTGTTTGCAAATTTTTTTACTATTCCCACATACTTTCATGAATTTTCATAAGACTTGAGCATTAGGATACCCTTTAGAGGGTTGACAATGTAGCATGTTGAATTTATGGTAAAAAGATATTAAGGGGTCATATGGGGTTCATTATTTTTCAAAGTTTACCCTGAAAAAGCGATCGGATGATTAATAAAAACCTAAAAAGAGGTTTATCCGGAAAATACTGGATGGTAGTTGTGATGTGTGTACCAATGTAGAATATTAAGCATGTTCTTAGTTACAAAAATGGCATTTGAAAAAGTTTAATTTTTCAAATATTTCTTATTTTATACCTTGTATATTTTCTACACATCCTGTATATTGAAACTAACATAAGATGATTCTTTACTTTTCACCCTTCATGAATATATATACTTGTCCTATCCTAATATGAATAGTTTTAAAGTTCAAGAAGCTGAAAGTGGAAACTTCTGGTTTTGCCCATTTCCTGTGTGTTACCAAAAGGTAACCCAACTTACGACAATGACCAATAGCAATACTGTTTGATGTAATATAAGCACAAGACAAATTTGTTAAACATGGTATTTATGGTGTCATAGTTACAGACATTACGA
>JXSR01S007732.1:34229-58984 GCA_000969725.1 Ophiothrix spiculata
AAAACATCTCTAAGAAAGCACTCCTCACTTATGCTCTATAAACCTTGAATTATACAGTAAGCAATCAGACTCTGTTACGAGATCCATAGCATATCCCTTGTATTCTACAGGGCGAGTCAAAATAAAGTGTAATCTTATCAGTGATTTTATACAACAAGTTCCTTTTATTCTATTGCAAAATTGTTCCTGTATGAGATGTCATTTTTCATTAGGTTTATTGTGTTGAAATTGGACAAAGCATTCTAAAGTTATAGTCATTTGAATGGAGGTACCCAATTTGAATGGTGAACAAACTACGCTTTTTAGTTCATGTGCGTACTGGTAACAAAGGTTGTTGTCTCTTTCAATTGTTATGATAGGAACGCCCATAGAAATAAAGTAACAAGAAAACAATAGGCTGTTGAATGTGGACTATGAAATATCGGGTAGTGGGTTGACTCTTGAGGTAATGTTCAGATCTTTCAAAAAGGCTCTTCTAATTCGGTTGATGTGTTGTTGAATCGTCCGGATTAGGATCTTTGAATCGTCCGGATCAGGATCTTCCAGAGCCTTCCTTGTTTCTGTTACGAAGAGTTGCATGGTCTTTAGCTTATAAAAAATATTTTAAATAGCTTGAGGTGATGGGACCTGGTTGGCATCCGTAAACTACAGACATAACAGACGGCGATCTTCAACTGGACTATTTGCAACAAAATGCCAGTGCTGGTTGCTACATTGTTGCGCCATGATTTATCTCCTGGTATTGGTTGTCAAGATTGTGCACTGATATCTGAAATGACCATCAGTACTTTGATCTTCATCATTGAATCTTCTTCAGTATCACTGCACAATGTGTGCCTGTTTAACATTTTGAATGCAGCATTAAGTTCATCAATTCACAATCAATAAGTAAAGAGTATATATGTTGAAGCAAATTTGTTCGACATCCAAATTGTGTACTTTTACCTAAATGGCTGTAATTTTTGAATGCAATGGTCAATTTCAACAAACTAAAATTCTAATGAAAGCTGATTAGATTTGCTATTTATCAAGTCTAATGAAAGTTGATAAACATACACAGATTTCCTGTAAAAAAATTGTTTGTTGATTACACTTTAATTTGACTCACCCTGTATAACATTGTGAACGGGAACAGCTCGCCAGTCCGACAGCTCCCTAGTCCGAAAGCTCACTATTCCTAATTTTAAAATAGACTCGCTAGTCCTAAAATTCCGACTGATGAGCCATTTTTGAAATTCGGACTAGTGATTAGTTTTAACAAATCGGACTGACGAGCCTATTTTCATATTCGGATTAGCGAACCTTCGGTCTATCGTTCTGTTTTGTCAGACTAGCGAGCCTTTTCAAGGTTATATTTTCCCCATAGAACAATGCTATGGACTATTGACTATTGCCCTCAGACAAGTGAGCTTTTGGACTAGCAAATTTTCAGACTGGCAAACGGACCCCTTGTGAACTGTTGATTTTGTATTGTGTAAGTGACTAGCAATGATTGATTAGGATCAAATCACTGCATATTTTGTGCATGAATCTTTCATGATTTTGATAGCATTTTGGCTAATTTTGATGCTACCACATGGATAAAACTTGAACATAGGTTCATTTGATTATTCAGCAAGAATGAGTACGTTGTTAAGATTTTGAAATGTATTGAACATTTTGACAATGGTTTGTTTTTGTATCTAGAAAAATTACAATTGAATTCAATTTTGCCAGTGAAAATTTAATTTACAATCATTGTTTTCTATAAATATTCGAATCTAGCTGGTTTGGTCATGAATATAAGTTTGAAATATGTAATAAAAATGAAAAATGTAATAACAAGAGTGACAGCAGAGGTAAGTTGAACTTCAGATATGCAGTCTTGTCTAGTGCCTTTAATGCAAAGGAAACAAACTTGAGTATTATTCATATTGATCCTAAAAACACAGGACATAACAAGTAGTATATGATGAGTGTAATGAACTAGCCACAGATGCGTTGAGTGTTTGCTGGAATAATTGATTCTCAAATCTGTTATGGATCGCAAGAAATCATTGGGGAATTTTTCAATCAAATTAGTTGATCTAAACATGATTGTAGTGTAAGTCAGTGAACCTTTATCATAGGCCAACAAAACACTTGTTAGCATTGATTGGAGCACTTTTGAGAGGTGCTTTTAAGTGTTCAACTTGCCAACATGTGCATGACTTTTATCTCAAGCTCAGCGCTGTGAATTAACACTGATGCATTTTCCTTGTACTTTTGAGATGCTGATTGTAGCTGTTCAAGCTTATCTTGATAATATAAGGATCTTGGAAAATTGAAAGAAAGACATGAAAAGCAGAGTTTATTGAACTGCCTCGTGTTATGTTTTGTTTTGTTTACTAGTTTTTTGTTAGTAAATTCAGTCTCAAGTGTTTAAGAAAGAGGGTAAAAGGGGAAAAATTGAGTATTCTTACAGCTCAAGAATGTCAGTAGTCATTCAGTGAGAAGCATACCGTCACCTATAGAACTACTATCACTTCAATTCAGTTTTGTAGAAAAACTCTTTATCAGGTGTAAAAAGTATAATGAGAATTATTTTTAAAATTTGTTTATTTTGTTGTCTGTAATGGTATTTGTATAAATACAATTATAAATGCATTAAATCTGGGATTATGATGTTGTTTTAAATCAGTATATGGTACATCATGTCTTGATTCAAAACATTGTCTATATGAAAGTTGCTGTCTATATAAAAGTTGCATTCATCCAATGAACGGATTATATTTTGTCACAAAGTCTCATTCAAATTGTCATGATGAAGGAAAAAAGAAAATGAAAAATGTGCCATATATTGAATATGTAGTTATATTGGGATGTCATTTATAGCATTTACTTTATAGAAAATTGCAGTGAGTTTGGGTCAGGTCAAGAATTTAGTTGTTCTTTTTCTTCCATATCGATTTTAGCTGCCTGGTCTTTTGCGGGAACAGTGCATTAAAAACCAAACCATTTTTGCTTGCTTTTTATGGCTTACAAATGACATCTCATAATCCATCATCTCAGTTATAGGTCAAGTAGTGGATTTTAGGGCTGATAAAATCAATACAATCACTGATCTTGATCCAGGAAATGATTGAGGGTTGTTACGGGATGTCAGAAGAAATGCAGATAAAGTACCTCATGGGATGCTTGCACTATTTGGACAATATGTCACTAGTACTAGGATAAGTATAGCTATGTCAGCTCAAGGGAAACTGTGGTCATTTTAGTGTGTTATATAGTTTTCAGGTATTTTGACATCATATTTTGATAGAGATTTCAAAGGTATGCTGCAAACATTTACATTAAGTACATTAAGTAAAACTTTTACTAAATCTGTTGCACTCTACTATGAATTATATATTCGGAAGCTACATAGGGTCACACAATATTTTCACATGTACATAATGGTACATTAACAAAACAAAACGCTATTGTCTGTTGATTTATTTCTTAAACATGTCGACAGTAGCGTTAACGCAGCAGCCTCCCATGCGGACATGCCTTTTTAAGGTTGTGATGGTCTGCATCTATGCTCATCACTTTGAGTAAGCATTCACAAATCTCTGCCAGAAACTACAGATGTTTTAGTAATATTTAGTAATATATAAGGTATACAAGTATGTGCTTGTATGTCCTTGTAACGCTTTCACTCTCCCAACACAACATCAGGAACTGAACCCAGTGCATAAGTTGTTATAGTTTAAAGGACTGACCCTTTCAAGCAAGGCTTAGGTTTTCGTAAAAGGTGAGGTTAGTTTACACACAGAAAGCAGCGCCTCTGCTTACGGTCGTATCATGATTCAACAGAACAGTAAGTCGGCCTTGTTCAAATCTACAAAATAAAAATGGAACAGAGCAAGTCTCATTTTACTCTTTTTATTTTAGTGATGTTAGAAAGTTGTGTGTTGTGGTACATAGGTTAAAACATCTTGTAAAGACATAATTTGAAGGCATACTTGAAAAAGGTATGTTTAATTTGAAGGCTTACTTGAAAAGGGTATTTTTTAGACTTGATTTAAACATACTTGTTTAGGGTTGGGAAAAGATTACAAAATACTTGTTTAGGGTCCATTTTGAGAGTCCATGTATGAGAATGGTTTCCACTTTGCAATGACAGTGCCCCCCCCCCCTCTTTTATTTCGAGGTTTTCACCTGAAATAGAGCTCATATTCAATCATAATGGACTGAATTTGACCCAATATAAAGCTGAATCAAAGCACAGTGTCATTAAGCTGCCAACTCATATTTTGGGTTAGCTGTATCCCAAAATTCAGAGATGGACAATTTTGTCTCAAATTTCAACATTTCTTTGTTTTTTGAAAACAATCACAGTGGGAAGTTTGTATGTGCATGCTGTTCCTGTAAAATCAAACAATTGTAATGTGTGGGAAAAAGTGAAACTTCAGAATCAGGTTGATGTGCAATCCCTTTAAGACAGGGCCCTTGCTCATATCACTACACTGGGTGTGTTAATCAGTACAGCCAGTTCACAGGCAATCCTCTTTGTGGCTGGATATAGTTTCAAGATGTCAAAGCCAATGTAGATGAAATTCCCTCTTCTCAAGCCACATCTTGAACCACATTTCTACACTAGGAGTCCATTGACCATTTGGTGGTACAAGTATAGATATCTTTCTTTCGCATTATAATCACTACATGTGAGAAACTATAAAAGCAAATTTTGTGTGAAAAGTATAGGAAAAATTAGAAAAATAAAGACTAAAAAATGTAATCCAAAGGGGAGAAAAATAGGAAAAATTGAAAAATCTTTACTGCAACAGGGTGGCCACAGATGGCTTAGTTGACGGCTGTATTTTCAAACCCTTGACAAAGTTGATAACTAAGTTAAATAAGTTCTGCCCTCATCATCGTCTTTCTGACTTCCTGTTTTCATTATCTCCAATCTGCTTATATGAATCCTTTATTCTGAGTGCTAGCTATTTTATTTTTCATTCGTATTTCTGAAAAAGAGTGTTATGTATAACATTGGTTTGGCATTTCACTTGTAGGAGCTCATTTAGTCAAGTGGACTCCAAATCAAGAAGTCACAGGTAGAACCGTGCTACAGCCAACAGGTTATGTCCTAAGGCAGGGTTTTGAATCCATATTGCTTAGTTGACCCAAGCATATTGGGAAGCTGTTATTGGAAACATCACATTTAAGTGAAGACTGGTTTGGTGCTCAGCCACCAACTTCTAGATGAAGAGAAATGATTCAGCGATTCATTCTTTTGGAAAAGCGTTGAATAAGATTATCCATATCCACCGACTAATGCTGTATGATAGCAGCTTTTACTGTATTCGAAACAGTATTCCGATGGAGAGTGCACTGACCTACTGTGGTGATGGAGATGTGCAGTCCATAAGATTCCCCATTTCGCACCTTGTGGGTACGGTATACCAGAGTTTCCCATATTTAGCATAATCTTTACCACCCAAGCTCAATGTTTTGAATGACTAGTTCCAAAAATCCTCATTTCAGCAATCTTTCAGAATTTTTTTTTCAGAGCTTGAATTAATTCAAAAGTTTTTAGGGTCACCAAGTTCTTTATATCCCCTTTTAGTCAATCCATATTCTGTTTTAGAAAAATGGACTTGACACTCTGCCTAAAACTATTCCTCCGAGAACTGAATTCCTTAATGAACCCCATGTCAGAAGCCATTTGATACATATGAGTCTATTGACCACTAACTTGGTCAAGTGGCTGGCTAATGTGCTAATCAATACAATTAGAAAACTGGATCTGCTGTATCACAGATGAGCAGTCTTGAATTTCAAGAGGCAAAATGCATAATGTTTTAGACTGATTTTAAAGGTGCAGGTTTTGTATGAATTGTGTTTTCAAATATATCAACTCATTATTTTATTTATTCATTCATTTAGTTATTTATGTATTTATTCAGTTATGTTTTGATTAAGTTTGCAAAACAACATTTTCGGATACAAAAGTCTTTGCTTTCATTCAATTAAGACTGGGGGTATGTGCGCTATATACGCACCTGCTAGCCCATTGAACGCTACAATCACTGCTATTTCCCAATCACTACAATATATTTTAGGTCAATTAAACAAACTAAAGATCTCCCACAAAGATGGCTACTGTAAAGAAACACCGACAGCCTCTGCGAAGACAATTCCCTAATGTCTCATTTTCATGTATCATACATCTAAGCATGTGAAGCCTGACCTGGCCTGGAAATCATACTTACTACAATTTACTTGAATATTTATTTGAGAAAGAAGAGATGGATAGATGGATAGTATGTTATTTTTTCTAATTCTTTCTTTATTTTTTCAAAATGGCAGGAAATGATGAATACTTCTTTCCACAGAAGTGTGTCATGTAACCGTGCATTTTGAAACCACATAATATATGATATAAAACTAGGCTATTCAAAACATTTAGTGTGATGAATATCTGAACAAATTATAGTTTTTTCTATTGGTTGTTTGGGCACATTAATATTCTATTTTTGAATAGAGTTGAACAAATGGGAATTGGCTTTGATCAGGAGTCCCAGGTTATGTTTCTTGCCCCTGCTCCAGGCTGAAGTTAAATGTTAATCAGAATAAGCATAAAGGAAAATGGAATAATAGTAAAACGTAAACTAGGTATGTTAATTTGTTATTGGCATGAACATACAACCAGGCTTCAGCCTTTAAGCTTAGAATACAGTTAGAAAGAGGGCACTATGTATATTTCACCAGCAGTACACATGTACAAGAGAAGAGCATTCTGACCTTTTATACAATATCTACACTGCCTTGAAATTTGATTTATTTTAAATTATTTCATTACAAGATCAGTTCCTAGTTGTTACCTGTGTCAAATTTACTTTTCCGCTTCACAACCTTCACACCATGAAAGGGGCAATTTACCAAATCTTGGTACTTCAATTGGCAAATCAAGTCACAGGGTCAATTGGCCAAGCTCTTTCTCCAGATAGCAACTTAACTCAATTTTGTTTCACTGAATGAAAGGTACCTGGGAGCCACACTATTGGTGTGAAGTAATCACACTAAAGTCACTTTGTACATGATTGGAAAGCTGTTGTTTACCCAGACTCTAGTCAGTTAGATACAGCCTTACTGTTTTGACATAATTCTCTAGGGACTACCCATTAAAACTCATTGCCCTATATATTTAACTCATATTTATTCACAACCTCATATATTTAGCTTAACTATTTTATATAGCTTTTCTGTAGATTAAAAAGTGTGCCATTCTTTCACCTTTTGCACAAAAACTGAAATTACTGACTGTTTTCATGAACCCTTGGGCACTGTCTCTCCTTGGCATTTCAACCTCACTTTCCAGTCTCTCATTTTGTCCTTATTTTCCACATTGAATTTTCCTATTTCCTGCCTAGTTTACGTTTTGTCTTCTTTTATTACCAATCACTGGAATACCTCCGGTTGATGTCATTCTTCAAGCTATATATATTTTTTCAGAATTCAAAGCAATCCTGAATAATATGGAGTTTTATTGCCGTTTGTTTTTAAGTATTGCTAATTAGACAAGAACAAAAGCAGAAAAGTAAATTACCATTTTCAAATTTAATCGAACTTTTCATCCTATTCAAATGTTTCCTCTTTTTTCACTTTAACAGAGTTTCAAACATTTGTCATTTAGGCATGGCATTCAGTTATAGCTAGTAGCATTTGTTTATGTTTTTGACCTTATGCTAACACTTAATCAATTTAACGTCAAATTTAGTTGTAAGATTTGATTGTATTTATAAAGAGAAATTAATTAATATCTTTTACATCTGAACAATTTTGGACTCTGTATTTTATCAGTGTTAAAAGTTAAAGCCCAATTATTAACAGAAACCTAGAAAATGATGCAATGTAGTGCTGTCTTGCTTTGTTTTTGATTTAATTTTTAAATTAAATCATCTGCCAGTATTTCTTTAAATACAAAAAGTAATGATATCCTTAGGAGAGCTTTCCACGTACATATCAAATATTTATTTCTATTATGGCATTTCCAATCATAATATCCATTCAATAGATGTATGCTTTGAGAACATCATAATATTAAGTTGACATTTGCATTTTTTATATCCTTATTCCCATCAAATGCATTCTACAATCATATTACATGTATAAATCATGTGACAGCAGGATATTTGGTGCATGTTAATGTCTGTGTTTGGTTGATGTTTTAATGGTTCTGATTTTACAGTTAAGTGTGCAAAGACATGAATAATAAATCGCAATTATCTCTCTTTGAAAAACAGTGCGCTATAAGTTAAACAAATTCTTTTGTAATGGAGATTTAAATATCTTGTTCAATAAAATTCTATAACCATTTTGATAATTTTAATCATCAGCATATTAATAATTAACCTTTTGGGATAAAAGACAAAAGATTAGAGACTAGAACTTTTGGTTAGGAAACTTGGAACTGGCATCTTGTCCTTATCCAAGGTCAAAGTTTTATATCATATTCAAACAAAACAAATTACTTGTTAATGAAATCTTGGACTATTAGTTATAATAGTCCCAAATGAATAATAAACAAGATATATTAAATTTTAATTTATGTAATTTGCATAAATACAACCAGGTTTCAGCTATCAAGCTTACATAATAGTCAGAAACAGAAATATGGTGCTATGTAAGGTGTTATTCCCATCAGTACACCTTTATGCTATATCCATGCTGCTTCTAAATTTGATAAATTATTGATTTTTACACTACAAGATCAGATCCAAGTTGTTACTGATGTCAAATTTACTTTTCTGCGTCACAAACTTTGCATCATGACAAGGGGGCTATTTACAAAATCTTGGCAAATCAAGTCACAGGGTCACTTGGCCAAGCTCTTTCTTGTGATGGCAACTAATTAACTCAATGTTGCTTCACTGAATAAAAGGTACCTTGGAATCACACTATTGGTGTGAAGTAATCAAACGTTAGTCACTTTGTATTTGATTGGAAAGCTGTTGTTTGCCCAGACTCTTGTTCTTCAGATACAGCCTTCTGTTTTTGTGTTTTGACACAATTCCCTGGTGACTACCCATTAAAATGCATTTCCCTATTTAACTCAAGTCATTTATTCACAGCCTGATACTTTAAGCTTAACTAGTTGTAGTATATTTATATGTGAACAGATTGAAAAGTATGCCGCTCTTTCACCTCATGCATGAAAAATTGAAATCACAGACTGTTTTCATGGCCCCTCAGGCTCCCTCCTTGGTACTTCAACCTGTCTTTGCCATCTCTACATTTTTGAACTTATTTTCCACATTGAAATCTCCCTATTTCCAACCTCATTTACTTTTGTCTTCCTTTATTACCTATCTCTGGAATACCTCCGGTTGATGTCATTCTTCAAGCTATATTTTCATTATTTTTGCAGAATTTAAAGCAGTCCTTAGCATGCCATATATGTTACTTGCATTGCTAATTAGAAAACAAAAACTGTTTAGAGTAAATGCCAGATAACACATTAGATACAAAGATTATGGTTTATTTCATTTTGTACCAATATTATGTTGTCATATTTTGAGGGAGTTTTTCATATAATTATGTTACAATTTGTTAATTTTATTTGAGGGTTCAGCAGACAAGTAAATGGTTTGATTTCAATGATTTTTTTTTTTGGACTGGCATGTTGTTTTTGATGTGAGTTTAAAACTCATTGGGATTTTTTGATGTTTTCACATTGGTATTATGTTTACATGTCAATTTTAATTTTAGGGTGGTTACTCAATAAAGATACTGTGGCCTTGTAGTTGTTTGTTGATATAATATAAGAACCCTCATATGTTGATGAGGTCAAAGGTCACATCTGAAGGTCAAAGGTCATATGATGTCAAATTTCCCTAAACTTTCCATTTTTCTGATCGCGTCGGCCAGGGGGATTGTGTGGTTCCGAGAACCAGTATTTTTTAAATTTAATGTAATATTGACAAGTGTTTCTTTAAATTCCCAAAGAAAGAAACATTTTTTTCAAGGTCATCCTTCACCCAACACAAACACATAAAATATAAATTTTCATTTATGTCATTTGCATTCATGTTTACCATTCAATAGATGTAACATCATCATCATCATCGTTTCTCCATTCACTTTTATTTTTGAACAAGTGTCCCGATATCATTTGGTTGCAGCAAGTTATCTTTGTCGCCAAGCAGCTTTTGAATATAGGACAAGTAAGAAGTTCTCTGTCGCCCTGGTCTCCTTCTACCATGGGGAGGTGTGTAAAGGGCATATGTCATACAGGGCTCTTTCTCTGGCATTCTTAGAACAGAATAGATGTATACTTCAACAATACTACATTATTATAATAACCTGACATATGTGTTTTCATATCTTAATTCACTTCACATACATTCACATTGCAAGCAAATGTTGCATCTCGGCAGGATATTTCTTGCATACTAATGCCTTGGTGTTATCATTATGATTTTTTTTTCAGCTGAGGGTGCAAATAAAGTTAAAACACTTAAATAATAGAATAGTAACTTGACTGCAATAACAAATTTTGATTGGTAAAAATTGGAATAGGAAGGATGAAATCTCATTAGTAAGCTTTATGAAAAAGCTTTGAAATTTTGTAAGTCAACTGTCATATGTCAACTTGATGTGTTTGATTTATATCATTTACTTGAATAATAACCTCCAACCTTTAAGCAAACAATCCAGCCAAAAAGAGGGCAATATGCAATAAGATAAGCAGCACAAGTGGTGGCGTCTGCTGCATTTTGTTACCATCTTTTGTTGCATTAAAATAACACATAAATGCAAAATTCAAACTGATTATTTTTATTTACTTTATATTATATATATGTCACTATTTTTAAAAACACAAAACTGAAGGAGTGCGATAACAAAATCCATTGTAAATACGTCAATAAAATCGTTTTTTGTTAATTTGATTGTGTGACGTCATTTCACCCTATCTCGTACATGTAATTTTCAATAGCCCTGTTGAATTCCAAATTCCTGTATGGAATGGGTGTGGAGTGACACCCTTTCGCACCCTTTTTACCCAGGCACCCTTTTTATTAAAAAAAAGTGAAAATGACACCCTTTTAAGCCTTGCACCCTTTATATTTTCACCATGTTTTTTTAGCCTAACTTTTAACTTGCATGATTATAATAATTATTATTAATAAAACACCATAATGAATCTTTATTCTACAACTTTTTGTTGATATAACATGTATAATGACCTATTTTATAACAACATTATTAGGCCTGGGAGTTTACGGCTAATTGAATAACCATTTAAACGAATAAAAAACACACACGTTAGTTTAACCGTCATTGCTGTCTCCCGAATATTTCAAATTCCATTTTTTCTCTGTCAGACCTAGAAAATGTCAAATATCTTCTCTAACTTAGAAGATTCAATGGATGAAAGCAGTTTGTTCCAAGCTGATGAAATTTCAACATCTAGCCCAAAACCCGTTCACTTTAACTTTTCCAAAAATCAAGAGTCAAACCAACGACAAAATCTTGTTAAAGTTATGCTTGTAAATTGTAGAAGCCTAAAAAATGAAAGGAAAATACATGATCTGCTTGATCTTGTTGAAACCCACAAACCTGACATAATATGTGGTCAAGAATCCCACATTGATGGCTCTTTTTCTTCATCTGAATTATTTCCAACCGGGTATAATATTTCACGAAAGGATAGAAACATTAACGGCGGGGGTGTTTTTGTAGCAATATCAGATCGATTTATATCTTCAACAGATTTCTTACTTGACACACAGTGTGAAATAATTTGGTGCAAAATTAACATTGTAGGCGTCAAACCATTGTTTGTAGGTTCCATCTATAGGCCAACAAATGAGAATTCCCAGCCATTAACAGCTCTCAGTGAGTCTCTTAGTAAACTTTCCCAAACTGGTGGTCTTCCAACTATAATATTAGGTGGCGATTGCAATCTGCTAGATATAGACTGGGACGACCACGTAGTGAAACCATCTCCCCAGTATGGGTATAGGGTCAACAGGCTGATGTTGGACATAGTGGAAGAACATGGTTTACATACATACATACATACAAAAGAGATTTTTAATGCGCCTTTACAAAAAGATCAAGGGGCAAATATAGTGAATATAAGAACAAACAAAATATAAAACAAAGCAAAAAGATCAATTAGCATAATAATAGGATTTCAAGAGTTTTTTGAAGCTTTTGATTGAGCATCAACATGTTCATGAGCCCACTCGTCTTGATAACATACTTGATTTGTTATTTACAACAAACCCTGATCTTGTACATAAGGTTCGAGTCTCGCCGGGGATGAGCGATCACTCCGTAGTTACGGCTTCTATTGCAATCAAAGCCACTGTAAATAAGAAGCCTCCTCGTAAAGTTTATATCTTCAGAAAAATGAATTTAGAGGGAATAAAGAGGGATGCAAAACACTTCAAAGAGAACTTTATTTAAACTCAGGCTGTAGGTCAAAACACCACTAATGAAAACTGGGTTATACTTAAATCAAAAATAAGTGAATTAGTATCCACTCATGTACCACAAAAAATAATCAAACAAAGATGGGACGTCCCATGGATGACCCAACCGATCCGTAGATTGATTAGGAAAAAGAAACGTGTATACAACAAGTATAAACTTTCTAGGAATGATAAACTTTGGGAAAAATTCAAATTACTACGCAAATCTGTACAAAAGCAGCTTCTAAAGTCCAAGAATGATTATTTAATGGGACTCCTTGAGAGTGACAATGACAGAATAACGTTCCCATCTGTGAATAAAAAATTCTGGGGTCATGTCAAAAACCTCAAGAGAGATGGCTCAGGTGTCGTCACACTCCAGGTTAACGGAAAGGAAATGATAACTAGTGAAGATAAAGCAAATGCTTTAAATAATCAATATTGCAGTGTTTTTACCACAGTTAGATGGGGAACCAATTCCCACCATATGTCCCCTCAATATTGAAACTGAAGGTGTTGAAAAACTTCTGCACAACATTGATCCGAAAAAAGCCAGCGGCCCTGACGGTATTCCATCAAAGATCCTTCAGGTATTGAGTGCTGAATTATCACCAGTTGTGTGCCACGTCTTCTAACAGTGCATTGATACAGGTGAAGTCCCCGATGACTGGCATAGCGCTAATGTCACGGCAATATTTAAAAAGGGAGACAAAAGTGTTCTGGCGAACTATAGGCCGGTTTCATTAACATATCTGTCACCTGTAAATTATTTGAGCACATCCTTTTTCGTCACATAATGTCACATCTTGAGCATTTCAATGTCCTATCTCCATTTCAACATGGATTTAGATCTAATCATTCATGCGAATCTCAATTAATTATCACCATAGAGGACATAGCTAGAAGCCTTGATAATAAAATTCAAACTGATGTTTTAATATTGGATTTTCAAAAAGCATTTGATACCGTTCCCCACCAACGTCTACTACGAAAACTTGATTTCTATGGTATACGCTGTTCAATCCTAACCTGGATTCAGAAGTGGTTAACCACTAGAAAACAAACAGTAGTAGTAGACGGAGAATATTCAAGATCTGCTCCAGTAACATCAGGAGTCCCACAGGGAACGGTATTAGGCCCGCTTATGTTTTTAATTTACATCAATGATATTGCCAGTAAACTTAGTACAAATACTAAAATCCGTTTATTTGCTGATGATTGTCTTTTATATAGGTCGATTACATCTGACCATGACACAGAAATATTGCATGGTCAAAAAATGGCAAATGTCATTCAATGCCCGCAAATGTAGCACTTTGAGAATAAGAAAAACCCGATTATACATAACTATACAATGGGAACTGACTATCTTGAGACGGTATCTCACCACCCTTATTTAGGTATTGAACTCAGTAGTAACCTTAAATGGACCCAGCATATAAACATGATTACGAATAAAGCTAACAAAGCCCTTTGGTTTATCAGCAGGAATCTCTGGAGGTGCCCTAAAACAGTAAAACAACAACTGTATTTCGCCCTGGTCCGACCACATCTCGAGTTTGCCTGTGCTGTATGGGATCCACACACGCAATTTATGTAATTTTGTATTTAAGATATCTGTGTATTTCAACTGGTGCCACCAGTCATCTTAGCATGATATTGATTCGGCAACTTTGCTAAGTAACTATGTAGATGTAGATGTAGATGTCATGGCTGTATATGACTGTTGAATTTTGCACCTGTAATAAACTACGTTTCCTGGCGAATTTGTATACAATTTATGACTTACAAAAATAACATGTGGTCAAAATATTGTCTTCAAACCCCGTTTATTAAATATATTAAGTCATATAATCAACACAACTTTGTTTCTCTGGCGAATATTTTACTGCCCTGTTCATGTAAACAACGTGATATCTACGTTCAGGGCGGCGCCATTGAACATCAAGATAGTCCACAGGATATCCCGCCTTTACATTGACGGCACCGGTTCTCGGAACTTAACCACGGCGACTTTTAACTAGATTTGTTCGCAATTTTGTGGCAACAAAGGGTGAATTAAAGTATTGTAACCATGCAAGGCGTTTAATTAAACATTTTGGATTAAATTTTGGGAATGTTTCCTTTCAAACAACATCATGGGTTCACATGATTTGTCTCCGAATTGTTCTTTTTTTTTTTTCAAGAAAAGGGCACTACGGCATCCATATAAAAGGGCACGGCATATGTGCCGTCGGTACTTTTGTGTTTTTCTGGGCATCGCGGCAACAGTGTGGGGCACCGACGGCATTTGCCGTCGGTGCCGTCGGTTAAAATTTACCTTGAGTGCCACGCTTTTTAATTTCAGTGTACGCATTTTACGAAAACACGCATTATACAGAAATAATTAAAAACGTACCCTTTTATTTTTTTCCCAATTTTCAAATCGCACGCTTTCTAAAGCTTGCATTCCACACAGAGACTAGAAAAGGGCATGACCACTATCGTCTCAATGAGCTGCACAAGAGAAATCTAGAGAAGAGCCCTTTTACCTCCGCATACACTTTTTTACCTTTAAATTCAATTATTTATTGATTACTTGAAGATCAGGTCCAAGTTGCTACCAGTGTCAAATTTACTTTTCTGCTTCATAAACTTCACATGGTTACAAAGGGCAATTTACAAAATCTTGGCACTTCAATAAGCAAATCAAGTCACAGGGTCAATTGGCCAAGCTCTTTCTTGTGATAGCAACTTAACTCAATTTTTTTCACCCAAAATACAATATACCTTGGATCACACTATTGGTGTGAAGTAACCAAACTTTAGTCACTTTGTACTTGAATAGAAAGCTGTTGTTTGGAAAGCTGCCTAGACTCAAGTAATTTAGATACAGCTTTCTGTTTTGATGCAATTCTCTGGTGACTACTCATTAAACTCATTGTCCTATTTAGCTCAGATATTTATTCGCTTCCACATACTTTAAGCTTAACTAGTTGTAGTATTTGTGCATGTGAACAGATTAAAAGTGTGCCATTCTTTCACCTTTTGCATGAAAAATTGAAATCACAGACTGTTTTCATGGCCCCTTAGGCTCTCTCCTTGGCACTTCAATGTCTCCTTCCTGTCTCTAATTTTGTAATTTTGGTCCTTATTTTGCACATGAAATTTTGCTATTTCCTACTTCATTAACTTTTTCTTTTATTACCTATCACTGGAATACCTCAGGTTGATGTCGTTCTTCAAGCTATATTTTCATTATTATAAAAAGCAATCCTTGGTGTGCCACATATGGTTTCATTGCCATTTGTTTACCTGTCGGGTTACCCATATTGTTAATTAGGAAACTAAGCAGAAAACTAAATGCCACTTGAGACCCTGCGTAGAGTCAACCATCGTTTAGAATATTTTAAGTCAGAATGCTGCAAAAAGGATTCATTATTCATTTAAAATCCATGCATGTTTATGTAATGATTATTTTTTGACATCTTACGCAACGTAACAGGAAACAAATACTTTTCTAGCAAAAATGTATACGATACCATTTAGTTTTCAAAAATTAAAAAAAGGTTATAAAAATAATGTAAACATGGATACTTGTGGCATAAAAGAAAAGAAAGGGGCTCCATAACCCTCTGTATTAGGTAGTTTTTCACAGTGTAATAAGAAATAAATAAAGAAAGAAAGAGGTCTGTAGGCTTATAGCCAAGGATAACCCAAGAAAGTCTCTAATAAAGGCTATTTCCATTGGGGTCCTAGATCTTTCTTTATTTTGATTTTTAGTCATTTTGGGCAGGATGAAAACCGGAGGACCCGGAGAAAAATCTGTGGAAGTGAGCATAGACTGAAAACCAAATGTACATACAGGGAATCGAACCTGTGACTCATTGGTTGCTGCGCTTACCTGCTTCCCCAAATGAGGCCAGTTTCCAAACAAAACCCTTAGATGAACATTGTTGAGTAGCCTTTTGTGTATATTTATGTAATACAGCATCAGTCAGTTATTCTTAAATATCAAGACAGTAAGGAATTTTTGTTTGTTTTCATGTTTTTGTATGCACGTACATCAAACATTTATTTCAGTTATGTCATTTGCATTCATATTTGCCATTCAATGGATGTATGCTTTGAGAACACGACATTATTAAGTTGACATTTGCTTTTCTCAGATCCTAATTCACATCACACACAATCCACAATCATATTACATGCATATGTCATGTCACAGCAGGATATTTCTTGCATGTTAATGTCTTTGTTTGGTTGATGTTTTAATGGTTCTGATTTTACAGTTAAGTGTACAAAGTTAAAGACATGAACAATAGAACGCAATTATGACATTTCTTTTGCCTAAGAATTTCGTTAAAAATAGTAATTGCTTTTGTAATGGAGCTGTAAATATTTTGTTCCATTGGCGTAGCCAGGGGTGTGCGGAAGGGGCGCGCGCACCCCAGGGTCTACAAAAAATGGAAAAAAGAATGACAAAAATAATAGGAAAACAACGAAAAAAGGACGCAGTAGTCTTAATTACTGCTAATAATACATTTAGCGACCCGTCTAATACAGGCAGGTACCCCTAGTAACCCCAGGACCCATGGCCGTTTTGGACAAGGTTTTTTTGCGCACCCCAGGGTCCGCAGTCCTGGCTACGCCAGTGTGTTCAATCAAATTTTCTTAACCAATTTGACAGTACTTGTCATAGGTATATTAGTACATTATAAGGTCAAAAATATTTATTGTTGTTTTACCTGTTTCGGAAAAAAGTGAAAGATTGGATAGACATCTTGTCCTTACACAAGACTAAAGTTGAATATAATCATATTCAAACAAAATGAAATTATTTATGAAATGTGGGATTATTATTTTTAGATGTCTCAGATATAGGAATAATATTTTTGATAATCCCAGGTGAAATGGATGCTAGGAATGTTAAGATATAAATCTTTGAATAGGTTCATCAGGATTTCTCATTGTAATTTCCAATAAAGTTCTTGTAGTAAAAACCCACTTACTATTTGAAACGTCACTACTAAAAATAGTAAGTGGATTTTTACTACTAGAACTTTATTGGAAAATTTCAAGATATAATTTATGTATTATGCATAAATATGACCAGGTTTCAACCTTCAAGCTTGCAACATAGTCAGAAAGAGGGCAATATGTATTTTGCTATCTGTGTACGAAAAAGCATTGTCACTTCTGAATAATATCCATGGTGCCTTTAAATTTGAGTACTTTTTTATTATTCTAATTACAAGATAGGTCCGAGTTGCTACCAGTGTCAATTTTACTTTTCTGCTTCATAATCTTCACATCATGAAAATGGGTAATTTACAGAATCTTGACTTTTGCCAATCAAGTCACAAGGTCAATTGGCAAAGCTCTTCCTAATGATAATAAGTCAATTTTGCTTACTGAATAAAAGGTACCTTTGATCACACTATTGGTGTGAAGTAATCACATTATAGTCACTTTGTACTTGACTAGAAAGCTGTTGTTCACCTAAACTATTCGTTTAGATACAGCCTTTCTGTTTTGACACAATTCTCTAGTGACTACCCATTCAAACTCTTTGCCCTGTTTATCTCACACATTTATTCACATCCTCATCTTTTAAGCTGAACTTTTATACATGCATGTTGTAGTATTTTTATTGTGTGGACAGATTGAAAAGTATGCCATTCTTTCACCTTTTGCATAAAATAATGAAATTACAGACTATTTTCATGGCCCCTTGGGCTCTCTCTTTGGCACTTCAACCTCTCTTTCCTGTCTCTCATTTTGTCCTGATTTTCATCATTGAAATCTTTCCTGCCTCATTCACTTTTTGTCTGGTCTAGTACTGGAATACCTCCGGTTGATGTCATTCTTCATGCTATATTTGCTCTTTTTTCAGAATTCAAAGCAATGCCACATATGTTTATTGCCATTTATTTACCTGTATTGCTAATTAGAAAGCAAGCAGCAGAAAAGTGAATGTCCCTTTACACATGGAATCCAAGGTTGTCATTATGTTTCAAACCAGCTGTAAATGCAGCCTCTTCCCTGTTGTCATTTTCACTTTTTAAAATATTTGCAAAGACTATGTTATAAGGATTAAAATGACACCTCAATGAACTTCACTTGATTTCCAGAAGTCAAGTTATGGTCCGTCAAAGATTGTCATGAAGTTAAATGTATAACTGAGGTAAACACATTCAAAGATAAGTAAGCCCTATATTTTTTCCTGATTGTTATCAAAATATACAGATTTATTTCATATTACCGATTATTTTCTTGAAATGTAACTTTACTGGTGGTTTGTAGTAAGCACAAGGATTGTGAATCTGTCGAAAAAAATCAATTTTGGCAAATTACGACCTTGACATTTATTTTCACCTGAAATTTGCTGCATTTATGACTCATTTGGAATGGATGGCCACATATTCCCATTTTTTATTTTACTTTAATATGGATTTTTTATGATTATTAATTAAAAGCTACTAATTCAAGGGTTTATTTTGGGTAATTCATTGGTATTTAAGTGAATGGCAGTTTTCAGTTTCGGGCAGTCACTATTTAATTTAATAATACTTTAGTTTGTTAACCATGGCGTTCAGGTATTGCTAGTAGCATTTCTTCTAATGTTTTTGACCTTTGTTCAATTTTGCATCAAAGTTAGCAATAAAAATTCAGCAATAAAAAATGGGGATCACCGATCATCTAAGCGTGCCATGACGTCATATATAATGACGTCATTTTCCTTTTAATGGTAAATAACTTGGAAAATTCGAGCGTTAGATTTCTTGATGTAATTAACTTTTTTATCTGTTCAATGTTATAAAACCAAATTTCGAACTTTCTGGTGATGAAAATCGATTTTTAGATTTTACCCCATGTGATTTCATCTCACGTTATCTTTTTAAAACAGTTTGTGACCCCTTATTTTTTTTCTCGATTTGACATTCACAATTGACCAGGAAAAAATTAAAGAATTCTACAGGTAGCAAATGTAGAAAATCAGCATTTTGTAGTATATAGGAATACACACGGTAAAATTTAATTTTTTAATTCTTTAGTTTTTTGCTGGTTAATTGTTTCTTTACTGAAGGCCTGGAGCATTCAATACTATTTCGCTGTATTTTTCGTATTGTTCAGTGCTTATCAGGAAAACAATGCGTAAATAACAAGTGCTTGCATTGCGTTGTGTATAAGGCGCAAATCTTACGCTTAGTTAACATTCGCATTTTTATATATTTATTCACATCACATGCATTCACGTTACATGCAAATGGCTATCTACAGATAGATCTGTAAAATTGATTTGCTCTGATGTCAATTTTAATACATTTTTGTATGCTGCAAGACTGTAGAACTCTCTGTCTCTGTAAACTAAATTCTTCATTCAATATAGATGGGAAAGAATCACACATTTTGATTTCTTCTTGAAATCTCCTTTATATTGTTGGATTTGACTGCTTTATTGAGATGATGCGCAAACTACCTTACTGTTTTCAAGCTCTCCTCATTTGAAAAAAAAAGTTTTACTAATAACATAAAATGTTTACAAAACATCCAACTGAATTCTTGAGAAATTTCCCTTATCTATAGCTACTGAATGCGCTTTGTATGTTGTTTATTTGAAATTTTAAAATATACTAGATTATGTGCTTTAATACTTTATAGTGCACATAAAAATGTGCCTTTAGAAATATGTCATAAAATATGATATAGCTCTAGATGTTCATGTCGATAGGCTTAATAGTCAGCACCCTGGGAAATTTTGTAATCAGTTCCATTAGTAAGCTTCATGAAAAAGCTTAGTTTTTTACACATATATGCACAGAAAATTGGTATCATTGTGAACTAAAAAATCCAAGCAAAATTTATGAAGTGGGAGTCATTTATTGGTATCTTACATTTTACTAGAAAGATGTCTTCAACATAAATGGAAGGTTGACACATTGTGAGGAACAATATATCAGAAATAATGTTGTTTTCTTCTACTTCAAGTGCTACCATTGTTGATGCGATCATTAAGAGCTGTGGATGAATTGAAATCAGTTGTGGACAAAATAAAGACACAAATGCAGTTTATAACTCGACAATTATTTGCTTTTGCAATTGTATGGTTCATTTAAAAAATGTTATTTTTTTCTACCATTTTTTGTTTTGTAAAGCTGAGCTAAAGTAATGCTGCTTTCATATTCGTGTAATTTTCCAGCTTTGTCGCTGCATGATGTATTATTTTGTGTGCAAAACTTGATGCTTCCAGTTGTCATAGCGGCAAAGTTGCATGTCGCTGAGATAATCAATATCGGAAAAATGTTGTCGCATGCCAAGATTTTTCGAGTTGAAATAAATTCAACTTTCAGAACGACATGAAGTGGCAAATCTGCAAAGCTGAAAAAGTGTGAGACGAACCAAGCGACAGAGCTACAAAGTTACAAAGCTGCAAAGTATGAAAACAGCATAAGTGTTTTGAAGATTATCACTTTTGTGCACAAAATGTAGAATAAAGGAAAGTTATTTCAAAAGTAAAGTTATTGATCCAATTCTGATACTGAATATTCGTTTGGATGTAACTTGATTATTAACAATGTTTTGATACCGTGCTGGGCAAAAATCATACACATCAAAACAGCAACAACAACAAAGTAAAGTAAACCATCACTATCACTATAATCTACCAGATAATCCCCTCAAATAACCAAGTCCCCCTTTCCATACTGAGTTAATCAGACAGCTTTAAATTAAATCACAAAACTAGAGTATATAATACCTAGATAGCCCTAGTTATTACAAATTTCAAAATAACAATTTGAAATTTGAACAAAAACATTTTAAAAGACTAGTTGAAATTTTATAAACATTTTTCTTTTGAAATGACAAGGGAGTTTTTCTGGGCTTGAAATTAAAAGAAGCACTGTTGGAATTTAGTGACATTTGAACACCTGTAATTTCTCTTTCTTGAAAGTAAACATGCTTTGTGAATCCATTAGTGGGGCAATCGGGTCATTGTGTCACCTCAAATCCCTGCTCAGCCCCCTTTTACAAAATTGAACCTATTTGAATGAAAGATAGGTGTAAATAGAAGTATATACATGTATGGCAAGCCAAATTTAGGACCACCTAGGGGACACAAGACATCATTTACACAAAATCATCTAGTTGAGAATTCATTTGCAATTGTAACCCTTATTGGTTGCTTTGTAAAAACATTTCTATTTAAACCAGCTACTCTTGCAAAATGAGTATAAAGTCACAATAAAACTAGCAATCTGAGATAAGGCAGAGCTAATTCATAACAAAAAAATCCCATTCAAAATGATCAAGGATTTACTTAAAAACATACATTTTAAGTGTAATTTTGGCTTGCAAAAGGCCTTTGGTGCCCATATTGGATCCATGACCTTGAAATGAGGTCAAAGGTCATCTTTTTTCACCTTGAAATGAGGTCAAAGGTCATCTTTTTTCATGTTAAATGAAAACGCTTTATGTCTACTGTATTATACTGAAGTCTCATTGATTATATTAAATATTTCTAAATGTAATTTGAATTTACTTTAGTAGTCAATTTAGAGCTAAAATGTCTAGATCTTCAGACTGGTGTGGAAAAAGTGGTCAGACTGGAAAGGGTTAAGTGTATGATATGATGTGAAATGATTATTCCTGTTTTAAATAAATACTAAGATGTTCTTTGATTTCTCATACTTGATTATTTTTCTTTACATAAAACCCATTAGCTTGCTACAAGCTCTGCTTTTTAAAATATGTATATATTTTTGTTCATTTATCTATATTTTGCTCTTTACTTCAACTGTTTTGTTGTTATGCGCAAACTGTTCTTTATGTAATTTGATGTTTCAGGCTTTTGCTTTTTATTGTACCTCTTCCATCTTGTGTAATTGATTTATTTTTGTTGTGGGTGTGTGTGTGGGGTGTGTGGGGGTGTGTGTGTTTTAGATAGTTATATAATAAACTTGAAACTTGAAATAAATTAATTCCTGCTCAATCTTGGTAATGATATAGCTATTTGTCTCAACTATCACCAATGATGACTGCAAAATTGTCTTTTAGCCTGTTTACAATTTGTTTGGTTTAGGCGCTTTATAAATGTGTCTGATTGATTGATTGATTGATTCTACTCAAGTATGCTTACTTGAGTAATGTCGATTAGGTTTAAGAGACCTGAGTAAGTCATCCAGCAGAAATGCACAATAATTGGTTTATTCAAAAATCTGTGTTACAAGAGAATTACCCATGTATTGTACCCACCTCTGGAGGTGGTTATTGCCGTTTAAATATCGTGTTGCAATCCAGTAGAAACGATACCGGTTATGAGAATTTGATTATACCACAAGTGAAATCGCGAAAAGTGAAAACTTCTACCAATTAAATAAATTTCTCAGGTTAATACACTTTACAGATCCTGTTGTCATCATGGATTCTGTGGCAGAAAAAAATAATGATTAAAAATGACATCATTCGCAATCGTATCTGTATACGGCGCCATTTTGTTATTTGTTTACACTTCCACAATGCAGTGCAGCGCAAACGGTCAATCAACTTGTACTTTCGGTACATCAGGTGTACACGGTATTTCATTAAGGGCCCTGTCAACCCTTCATTTTCAGAAATGGGTTATGGACTATAACTCAGTGATGGATAATTAAATCCAAATCAAAGTATGCATTTCTAGAAGTGGATTTGCATACTTAACATGATGGTCAGCTTATTTTTGGACCAAAATGTGAATTTATTGCCCTAAGGTCCAAAAAAGGTCAAAAAATCATGTTTTTGGCCCACAATTTTACGGGAAAGCTATCTAAATTTTGCTTTGGTAAAATTTTAAACCATTTTGCTTTTTAGAATCTAGAAAGCAATATCTAGGAACGCATTTCTCAAATTTTTGATTTTATCTTATTTTTTGAAATATTGCCAAAAATGGGTCAAAATGTGGCATATTTTGCCAAAAATTGTGTCAGGAGTGGGATTTTTGACATTTTTTGGACCGATTTTTGGCCATATCTCAAAAACTAAGAAAAAAATCAAAAATTTGAGAAAAGCGATCCCAGATATTGCTTTCTAGATTAAAAAAATTAAATTGGTTAAAATTTTTACCGAAGCAAAATTTAGTTAGCTTTCCCGTAAAATGTTGGGCCCAAAACATGATTTTTGGACCCTAGGTCCAAAATTACACATTTTGGTCCAAAAATGACCTGACCATCATGTTCAGTATGCAAATCCGCTTCTAGAAATGTATACTTTTATTTGAATCTAATTATCCGTTGCTGAGTTTATTTGAATCTAATTATCCGTTGCTGAGTTACAGAGCAAAAAACATTGATGAAAAAAGCCTTAACAGGCCCCTTAAGTGAAACCAAAATAATTTGATTCTGTCGTGAGTAGAAACAGAGCGTTGTAAGTGCGACACGATATTCTTACACATTAAACATGATCGTTTATATTTTACATTTGAGTAAAAACAGGCTATTTGTTTTCTATTGTTTTATGTCATGTTAAAGTGGTTGTACCTCTGTACATGCAAATTGTCAGATTTGCACCCAATTTACACCCATTTTGTTGGAGCATCTCAGGTATTATGGTTATGTAATTTAGGTTTTAAATTAATTTTCTGTAGGAAATCTAATCACCACATCATTGTTTATATAAATCAATGACCTATGTTTGGTATAAATTTATGTAATTTGCCTAAATACAACCAGTTTTCAACCTTTAAGCTTACAAAATAGTCAGAAAGAGGGCACTATATAATGTATTTCACCATCAGTACAAGAGAAGTGTATTTTACCTTTATGCTGCCTGTAAATTTGATTAATTATTGATTATTTAATTACGTGATCAGGTCAAAGTTGTTACCAGTGTCAAATTTACTTTTCTGCTTCAAAACCTTCACATGATTACAAAGGGCAATTTACAAAATCTTGGCACTTCAATTACAAATCATGTTACAGGGTCAATTGGCCAAGCTCTTTCTCTTGCTTGCAAGGAAACTCGATTTTGTTACTCTAACTGTGCGGTAGCCACTTGGTAACTACTTTGCATGAAGTTATCAAACATTACCCACTTTGTACTTGATTGTAAAGCTCTTGTTTGTGCAGACTATTATAGCCATTCTGTTTTAATGCAATTCTCTGGTGACTACCCATTAAAATGCATTGCCCTATTTAACTCGGACATTTATTCACATCTCATACTTAAAGCTTAACTTTTACTTAAATCGATACTTGTGACAACCAGGCAGAAAGCAAAGGGTGAGAACAAAATGTGATTGGTGGTTTGCTTGATGTCACTTTCTTTTATTTCTGATTAAAAAATAATGATTAAAAATGACATCATTCGCAA
>JXSR01S007733.1:23410-39660 GCA_000969725.1 Ophiothrix spiculata
GTTTTTATAACTTTTCATTTCAATTTTTTTCTCACCTCACCAGGTTTTTCTATGACTTTGTGTGGAGGTTATCAGATGAGAGTGATGATGGAGACTACATCTATGTACAAAGACATTTGGAACAAAGAATGAAAATGTAAGATTGATTCAAATTATACGAAAAGAGTTCATGGTTTCAAATCCTAGAAAATTGAGTAAAATGTGATGGCTCACCCCGAAAGGGGGGGGGGGACTTGGCAGATGATATCAATTTTGATTTTATCATTTAATCTGTTACAGCATTTTCTAAGGTTTAAAATGACACCTTGCCTGTTGAAATTGATCATGGCGATCAAATTTTACAACAGAAAATCTGCTGGAAATTCTTATTATTTCCTTTATTTTTGGCTGCCTATTTTCAACAGTTTCTCAAAAAGTGTTTAGTCGCAGAGTCCCCCTTTTAGGGTGAGTCATCACAAATATACTCACATTTTTAGTGACTTTTCATCGCTACTCTAGCAACTTCTTCAGACTGGCATTTTTGTTTATCTCTCAACACTGACGTCTTGGACGTAGAGGGCGTCAAGAGAAACAGCTGGTCATAGATGTGATTCAGTACATAGGCCCTGTCATCCTTGTTCAAAGTTTGTTTTCCCCTTCTGCTATCCAAAGGGATTCCTTGAGGCGCCTGCTAGTGTGAGATTCAAGGTCAATGACTTTGGCTTTAGCTTCAGGGCCTATGTACTTAATCACATCTATGACCAGCTGTTTCTCTCGACGCCCTCTACGTCCAAGACGTCAGTGTTGAGAGATAGACTAAGTACAGGGTGTCCAAAAATTACTACCCATTTTTAAATGCTTATAACTTTAAAACCAGGATTTGCATGGCAACTATAGACATATGTATTGATAGAGGAAACTTGTAGAATTAATTTGGTACCAAACATGATATAATTGCCATTTTTGAAAATCATTTTCAACGTAAATTACGTCAAACGTAAAAAGCCTACTTTCATACTGAGAAGAAAAACAAATGTGCGAGTCACATATAGAGGAGGGATCAATCTTTGAAGACAGGAGAATCATTTATGATCATTTTAATGACCAATTCAGCGAAACAGCTTTTACAATGTTAATACAAAGATTTTTGATTGTGGTTTTGTCTTAATAATTACATAATGCTCATTAAAATGTTTTTAATTTGTCAAAGCGTAACTCTTGCATTATGCTCATCTTTAAATGGTACACAACAGCATTACCCCTTATTACACATTCAAAGTTACACTCACAGGGACATATCAAATTACCTCCTTCTTATCAAGATTAAGCTGCCTAGTATTTAAGAATATGTTCTAGATGGCCTCCTTGCAGCTTTCAAAAAAATCTTTTACTCTAACGACAAAGCTCTGGACGTTTGTGCATGCGTTCTTCTTGATCTTCCTGTTTTCACTGGTGATGTTCTGTTTCAGGTCAGGAATAGTCCAGGGTGTTGGGATATACTGTCCTTCAGATAATTACTCAAAAAAGTAATTGAGCGGACTTAAATCATCGGAGTGAAAGGGCCAGGGTTTCTTTGTCTTGAGCAATATGATTGTTCATGAAAAAGTTAATTAATAAAGCCATTCTAAACCGTTTAGCTGTATGAGGCGTCATGTCATCATAGTGAAGTGGCAGAAGAGTATCAACACTGTATGGTATATTAGGCCAAATTCATAAAAGTAGCAATTGATAGGAAGAAAAAGACATTAAGAAAAAGCAATAGCTAGGCTAGAAAAAGATTTAGCCTTAGCAATTGCTTAAAAACATATTCACAACCTTCAGCTTGGGCTAATACCTTTTTCTTGTCTGGGATCGACCCAGACAAGCAAAAGCTAGCAAACAAACAATAGCCAGGCTAGCTTTTGCTTACATGAAGTTATATATTGCTTTGTCTACTGCCTGATAGTTTTCAGACACAAATGTTACAGAAAGTCACTTCACATATTCGGTATCAATTTGTCACAATTTCCGACAAATAGTACGATTTATATCATCTATAGTAACACAGCACTAGTATACTACAGTGTTCTTTCTTACGCAGCACAAATGTAGCAGAAACCATGAATGTACACCAGTGATAAGCTCCTCATATAGGATCTTAGTAAAATGTAAGTAATTGCTACATGTTGTAAGCAAAAGGTCAGCTTTTTAAATAAAAATGTAAGCAATTACTAACCAGATGAGCAATTGCTTGGAAGGGATTAGAAATAGCTTTTGCGGCCTTGAGAGAGCTTTTTCTTGCAAGTAAATGCTAGCTTTTTAAGAATAGAAATTCAAGAAAAAGCTATAGAAAGAGCAATTGCTACTTTAATGAATTTGGCCTAATGGCTCAACCACTTTGAACTTTCAGACCCTCTTGCTATCTTAGAAGTTTACTGATTGCATAATGTTTGGGACCAAAAGAATTCTACAAGTTTCCTTTATCAATACATATGTATATAGTTGCCATGCGAATCCTGGTTTTAAAGCTATAAGCATTTAAAAATGGGTAGTTAATTTTTGGACACCCTGTATTTAGTTGCTCGTCTGAAGAAGTTGCTAGAGTAGCTGTGAGTGTGAGTATATTTTACTCAATAATCTTGGATTTGGAACAATGAACTCTTTTCATATATGTTTACTAAACAATCCAGATGAACTTAATGATTAAAATCTTGTTTGAACTATGAAGGTGTTATGTAGATGAACACTTGAATTGTTCAACATTATCCTCCAAATTATCTCCACATGTAAAATGTATAAGATGTGGGCCAATAAAATTTGATAAAGATGTGGAAAATTTCCAAAAAATGAATTTTTTTACCAACTGTAACTTTCATCGCTGGTAATAACAACCTCTGTGAAAATGTTTCTGGTTTCTATGTTAGAAATATCTTGTTTCCATACCTGTGATGAATGATGTTATTTTTGAATGAAGTGATTTTCTTTGAAAACGTTAAGAAATGTGAACAAATGTCAAAGTTGAAAAATGTTTTTTTCTGTGTCTTTTCTCCTTTTTTAAACTTATTCTCATCTGGCAATTGTCATTTCGGTTCACTTTATGTGACATGTTTAATATTTCCTTCCATAGCTTATATTAACATACTTCCACATTATGTTTGTAGTTTAAGGCTACCGGTATACTAATCCCATTTGAGAATTGAATGTTTAGGAATTAAAAAATGGATATATTGCTACCAGGAACAAATATGCCATGAATACCAGATAAACCTCATTGAAATCAACGCAAATTGTTCGGAACCAGTGAAATGCAAAAAAAACAAGTTTTGTGACATCACCTCCGCTCTCAATTTTTTTTTCTGGAATTAGATATTGCCAGGTTTAGTGAAGTTACAACTAAAATTGTCATTCCATTTTTGTCTATCTCCAAGGTATTATGATGTACAAAACAAAGCTGTATCTGCCTCCATAGCAGAAAAATACAACCAAACTATGGCGGAATATCACCAACTATATTGGCAGCTCAAACTAAAGAGGGCGCAGTATGATCCCGACAGCGATGCCGACGAGGAAGGACCAGAAATTCCGGAAGAAGAAATGGCTGAAATGGCAGAGTTATGTGAAGATTTGGATGGCTTGATGAAAGTACTTGAAAAACTGGAAGATCCTGTCATGAGGTGAGGTCAAAGATCATAGATTATACAATGGGTACATGCTCAATAAGGTTCTTGGCCTATTGTATAAGGAGTTTATAATTCATGAATATGTGGAAAGTTTCAAGTACATATCTAATCTCAATTTTATGGTACTCAAATTTAAAGCTTGCTCGTTTCAGGTTTCTAAAATTTTGAATTAAGAATTCAAAATGAAAAGAATATAACCTTTATGTAGTTAGGAGAACTTTACCATATCCACCTCCCTGTTGTGCTTGAAATCACCAGCCTGTTTGAATATATTGTAGTTGTCTCATTTTCATCTTTTTTGACAAAGTCTATACTAAGTATTGTATAATTATCGAACTAACTAATTCGTAATTGCATTCATTGCATTTGAAAAATATGACGTGTAATGCACATTACTACTCTCGTTTGCACATAAGTGGCACCCCCACTAGCGCACTGGCCAATGAGGTCCTGGATTCGATTCCCAGCCTGGCGCTTTATGTGCATTTGGTTTTCAGTCCATGCTCGCTTCCGCATGGTTTTGCTCCTGGTACCCCAGTCTTCCTCCTGCATAAAAAACTGAAGATAAAAACATCTTGGACTCCGGTTGAAAATAAGCTTACTTGGTACCAAGTACCAAGTTTGGTTTCCTTGGTGAAAGCCTAAGCATGATGATTTTTTTTCATTGTTTTCAGAGCAATTGTGATGAAGCTTGGATCATCAGAGAAAAAGAACAAGATGAAAAGGTCTTCAGAAGATCGCCATTCTCGGCTCAATCAAGAACGTATCACTCATTTAGTTGCAGAGAAGTTTACTGTTGGAATGATGAAGGTAAGGTTCAGTATGTTACTTCAGAAGATCGCCATTCTCGGCTCAATCAAGAACGTATCACTCATTTAGTCGCAGAGAAGTTTACTGTTGGAATGATGAAGGTAAGGTTCAGTATGTTACACGTATCCACCGTTGCCCGCGTGCGCGATCCGTTACACTTAATAAAATTGTGGTAGACGTGTGCGTGCATAAGACAAAACTTTTTTCAAATAGAAAGTCACAATTTTCACTGCCTTGTAAGCTTACACGTGAGCTCACATGGGGGAAAGTTTGATATTTTGGGTGAGTTTGTAACTTTCAATTTCAAATATAATTTGCTATGGTTCTATTTTTTATGCTGCTTTTTAAGAATCTTGATCTTGCTGATGACAAAACAATAATGCATCATAATGCCATCAAGGAGGCCCTATTTTGCTGCTATAATAGCAACACTGACCTATTGTGCTATTTTTTTCAGAATCTTGATCTCCCAGATGACACAACAAAAATGCATCACAATATAAAATGACATGATTTTTAAACTGGGCAACAATTATGCATCACAATGAGGTCAAAGAGGCCCTACATTGCTACTACAATGGCCACACTGTCCTAACATAGTGCACCACAATGGCAACAATGCCCTATTGTGCTACTTTTGGTTCTATCTTTTTAGAATCTTGATCTCCAAAACGACACAATAATAGTGCATCACAATGACGTCAAAGAGGCCCTGCATTGCAACACTGTCCTATTTGTGCTATTTTTGTGAGCTATTTTATATTACTGTATAAGTGGTATTTTTCGTGATACATTTGTTTTCGCGTTTTTCGCGCAAAATTGTGTTAGCGCGAAAATAAATGCACTGCGAAAATTTATGTGTATTTGTTACAACAGGAATTCCATTGTCGGCAAATGTTCACGTGTGCGAAAATAAAAACTTGCGAAATAGTCCAGAATTGGACGTGCGTGAAAATTACTGAGCGCGAAATATTGGCGTTTACAGTAATCTTGATCTCTTAAAGACACAATAATGCATCACAACGACATCAGAGAGGCCTTAGATTGCTGCTATAATATCCAATATTGCTGCTATTTTGTGCTATTTTTTCAGAATCTTGATCTCCCAGATGACACAACAATTATGCATCACAACGACATCAAAGAGGCCCTAGGTTGCTGCTACAATGGCGACACTGTGCTGGTGTTTCCTGGCAAATATTCCGGGGAAGGATTCTATAGCTTATCATTGTCTGTTGATATCAAAGGTGAGAAAATATGTGAAAAGAAAATGAGAATTGCTTTTTACACTGACAGTCTGACAGTTAATGATATCCAAAGAAAACTTATGGACTCTTTAGGCAACAACAACAAAAACTGTTTCAAATTGCGGGCAGACCTTTCACCCTAACTGGTTGGTCAGGCAAATTTTTTTCTAAGAAAAAAATGTTTAAAATAGTCAAAAAATCAAAAAAAAAATTTGGGAGAAAAAATTAAATTTTGTTACAAAGAAATTTTTTGAAGAAAAAAATAACAAAAAATTGTTACATTTTGGCCAAAAAATGACTGATTTTACATGATTTTGGCAAAACAAAAAAAATCCTTCAAAAAACATTTTGTGATCTGCTGTTACTGCCTTGATATGTGTTTGATATAAATATGATTATAAAGAAGCCTGCTGTATCAATAGCCAGTGATCAGTATCAAAAATTGGGGATGTCATTATGAATCATGATCAAGAGGAATCAAGAGCTGATCAGATATCAGGAATATTGATTTTGAGTTTCAGTGAAATAAAGTTTAATTGAAAATGTTTTGTTTTCATTGTTTGTAAAGTTCAAACAATGATATCTTTTGAAACAGATGACTAATAATGATAAGTTTACTAGTATATCAAAATATCACATTTTTGACGCACAATTAAGTTGTAATAAAAAATCCAGTACTGAAAAAAATGATATTTGGAAAATGCTGACATGCGACTCATTTGCCTTGATCGTGTCGCATGCATCAAATAGAGAAGATACGATGCATAATAATACTTTACTATATAACAGCTAAATGAATCTGTGTCACTTGATTGGCGCATCTTGGGTCACGTGCCATTGGTCATTTGGTCCATTTGATAGTAAACGTCACCAAGTGTGCAATAGTGCCATGCAAAATGTTTTGATACATTACACGGTTACCTTTTTTGGTAAGACGCAACATCAGTCACAGGCGTAATTTTAAATATACGCTTGCACAGTCCACTGGCGCAGCAAAAGACGTGTCGTTGCATTATTTAAAGCTGGCATGTACATACATGCAGTACCAAAGTTGTTGTCTTGGTTTGTTTTGTTTACAAAGATTTATTTAGCTGTCATATAAAACAAATAATGAATGTTTCTTATTCGTGTCAATGGTATAAATATTTCATTTGGTGAAAGATCAAATGCCCCATTCAGCTCGGCTTCGCCTCGTTTGAATGGAGCATTTGATCTTTCACCTCACGAAATATTTGTACCATTGCACTCATAAACATTCATTATTTGCATACTGTAATTTGTCTAGCTATATAGTTATTCCAAATTGTTGTAAGATATTTTAGTGAAATCTCAAAAAACAGCTTAACACCAGTTTACTCAATTGGTCTTTTTTATAAGCAGTCAAGTTAGCTCAAACGGTAAGGCGCTCGCTTGTGGGGCGTAACTAGACTTTTTGAAATGAGGGGGCGAGAAGGGGCAGACATGTTTCCAAGGGGGGCGAGAACAAAGCAAAATTAGGTGTTCTCCATAGACCTGTGTACAAAGTCAAATTTCATTTGGGGGGGCAAGGGGGGGGGGGGGAGGGTTTTGTCAGGGGGGCTGCCCCCCCCCCCTCTGGTTGCACCACTGTGCGGAAGGTCCCAAGTCCGAACCCTGCTGGTGCCAAAAAGATGAGTGTGCTTGAAATTTCCTTGGTCAAGGAACTAACTAGAATCTTGTGGAGCTGATTCGGGTAGCGATGGTGCGTATGAGGGCTGATCAAGGTTGCCACAGAACCTGAAATGATGCTTGGAGTGGAATAGAGCTTACTTGGGCCACCACAGAGGTAAGCGAATACCTGTAAAGTGTGCAGAGGCCGCATGGAATTTGAACAAATCTGGGAGGCATAGCGCAGTATAAATCCCCAGTATTTTTTTATTTATTTTTTACAGGCCTGGGCAAATCTGCAAGTGATGTTGTGATTGTATGTCAAGAGCAAGTTGGTATATTTGTTGATTGTACTGCATTCAGATTAAGTATCAGTAATATGACGTTTGAGACAGAAGTACTAGGTGAGAATTAGGGGGGTGTTCAATAAGTTTGTGGGCTTCTGGGTAAATCTGCATCAGATGTTGTTATTGTCAAGAGCAAGTTGGTATATTTGTTGATTGCACTGCATTCAGATTAAGTATCAGTAATATGACGTTTGAGACGGAAGCACTAGGTGAGTTTTAGAGGGGTGTTCAATAAGTTTGTCGGCTGAGGTAGGAGTTGAGCTATACAGTACTTTTCAATAGGTTATGTAGTTTAACTTATAATTGATAAATATTCAGAATGTTTTATGTAAATGTCTGCATTCCTTTTCATTTTGCAGAATCTAGAACTTGCCTTTTGGGGGTTTCTAAAATATAGAATTAAGCATTTAAATTAATAAAAATAACCATTGTTGATTTATGATATTTTCAGTTGATGTATATATGCATGTTCCTGGTAGAAACATTCTCCTGGAGCTTTGGAGACGCATCTTTGACCTAGACATATGCTCCTGGGGCCGTATTCATAAAAATCCCTTACACTTAAATGCAATTTTTACACTTAAGTGTTACACTTACACTATCACTTTGAAGTCCAATTTCTGCTTTATTGCAGTGCATCATTTTCGTTTTTTTCACTGTAATTTTAAGTGCAAAAATCCTAACTATCATTTGTAAGAAATATTTCACAGGATTAAACTGACTCTCTTTAGTCACACTGAATGTGTTTTCTTGTATGAAAGAGAAAATCTTGTGAAATATATATATGCTATAGAATACCCATGTGACTTAAGGGCAACTCTTAAGGGTGCTCCAGGGTCCCCTTAAAAGTTGCCCTTAATATCATAAGAGTTAAGGGATACCCTTAAATATTTGTTCATTTAAGTGTAACTCTAAAGGAGTTTGTCTTAAAAAAGTTGCACTTAAGTGTGCTTTATGAATACGGCCCCTGGAACTTAGGACAAGCAAAGCGTGTTCATTTGAACAGGTATGGTAGATATGCCAATTATCAGTCTCACATAAGGTCACCTTTGGAAACTGCGGAACTCGGGTGGTTACCCGGGCACAAATATCAGTTACCCCCTGGTCCATTGTTTCATTCACTCTTATGCATTGGTCTTCATACCTATGCTGCAAGATCATACCCATAAGTGGATTAGTGTGTATCTGTCGCTTTGGGTCTATAATCATATCTATATTTATTTTCTTCTTGATTCTTAATTTGCATTCATCGCATAGGCTCACCAAGTTTTGCTGCCTTGGATGTTCGTACTGGGAGCACCACATTAAATAATTGTATCTTCCGATCACTATGGCAACCAGTTATGGTATCTAAGGAAGGAAGTCTCACCATTGATGGATGTAAAATCCATGGCTTTATGGTAAGAAACGGTATAATTGAGGTGATTAAAGGGGTATTGGACAAGTTTAGCATCATCCCCAAACATTTTGAGATTTTGTGCATCATTTGAAGTATTAGCTATAATAATGGCAGCATGCAAAGTTTCATTTTTAAATTCAAACCCTACATGTCAAAATATTTAAATTTTCTTTTATTCCTAATTATCGTTGTCAACAATGATAAATACTGCCCCTAGAGATGAAACTTTAAAATTGGCTTTATCAGGAGAACTAATGCAAATTCAAAATGTCTTGGATTTATCTACAACCTATAAAGTTTTAAATCTAAGACAAAACACTTGCAGGAGAACTTAGAAAAGCAGGTTAGCACTTCCCTCGGTTTGCACCAATGAGTCCAGGGTTCAATTCCCGATTCCGGCGCTGTATGTGCATTTGCTTTTCCATGCTCTCCGCAGGTTTTTCTCTGGGTTCTCCAAATTTTCCTCCTGCATTTATAACTGATTATTAAAGAAAGATCAAGGACCGACCCCAATGGAAATAAGCTTCATTAGAGGCTTTCTTGGGTTATCCTTGGCTATCAGCCTAAGAATTCTTACTTTCTCCAAAAACAAATCACATATATAGCCAAAATAAAGTAGTTACAAAAAAAAAAAAAAAAACCTCAAAAGGTTACATTTTCACTCTTCTTTTATATTAGCGATTATACTTATAATTCTTGTACTGCTTTATTTTTGTAGAGCCCTGGAGTGCGAGTCTCTGCGGGTGGATCCATGACAATGACCAACTCCCATGTATATGATTGTGGTAGACATGTACAGAATGGAACTACTGTGCACAGTTCTGGCATACTTGTTGAGGTAAAGTCTTGTTGCTATGATTTTTGATTTTTTTTTTAAGTTGTAGTTTTATATTAAGGGACATTGAAGCCTCACAATTCACAAAACTCTTCTTTAGAAAAGAAAGATCTCTAAGAAATATATTAATGACATCAGATTAAACTCTTGGTAATTTATTTTTTTTAATTCACCTTATTTTGTGGTTTTGTCTTTTTAACAAGCCTAGAATTCATTTTTAATCGTATAGTATGCTTTCTAGCTTTTATTTCATCAGTTTAGTTTGGACCTGTTTCAATCAATATTTGTAAAACTAACAATTTGATCAAAAATACTTTACAATCCCAGGTCTGCTGGTGACAGCTGAAAGGTCACATTTCATAACCTGGCGCTGGCGATTTTTATCCCATGTTCCCTACATTTTGCACCTGGTGGGACACAAAAATTGAGACCCAGGCGACATTATTTTTTTTACTACAGCACCCGGGTCTTGCAGTATACAATTTTTTGTCTCTAATATGAGTCAAAATTTGTGAATTAGATAATTGCAAACATAGTCATTTTTGAAAAATAATGTATCCATCAGAAGAAAATCAAACAATTGTTTTGTTTTTCTTTTTTTAATAATTTCTTGATTTTCAAATGAAAAGTTTCGGAAATGGCTCCTGGTCCTGAAAAAACGGCTCCTGGTCTCTGAAAATTTTAAGGACCAGGAGCCGCTTTTTTAAGATTTCTGGCTCCTGGTCAATGTCAGCATAAGAAAAAGCTTGCACACAAATGATCAAATAGATTCCTTAATGACATTTGATGCTATACTCACATAGGGGTCACATTAAATTATTGTCAAGTCCCATAAAAATCAGATATGTGACCCACCATATCAAAAGGTATTGTGCCCTAAAGTCGACATAGTAAATTACATATATTTATAGTAAATTTTGTGATACGGACCGTTGAAGCAGAGCATAGTCAAAAATCATGTCAATTTTTTTTTACGTCAAGAATGTTTAATTTCTTCAGAAATGTTACCTTTGAAGTGTCTGCTATCATATTAATCAGGTTCCAACATCCGAAACATACAAAAAATTATTAAAGAGTAAGATAAGAATCCTCCCTTCATTTAAGTTTTACTCAGCAAAAAAACTTTAAACTTGATTTTCTCAGAACAGAGTGATAATTAAGAAGAATAGCATATGTGCTCCGTCATATCGAAAGGTATCTTAATACCGGCATAGTAAATTACGAGATACGGGCCATTGAAGCTAAGCATAGTCAAAAATCACGTCCAAGGTCGAATTTCTAATTTCATCAGAATGGTTATCATTGAAGTGTATTCTATCATATTAACCAGGTTCCAACATCCAAATCATAAGAACAATGTATTAAAACCCAAGCTAAAAATCCTCTCTCCATTCAAGATTTACTAAGTACAAAAACTTTAAACTCGATTTTCTCAGAACTATAGTTTTCCGAATCAGCCCGATGTCTTTTACCAATTTGGGTGTAACTTCGCAACCGAACATCCAATAACCAAAAGCAAGGTGTCATTTTAAAGCTTAAAATCTCAGCTTTCAGATGAGACCAAAACAATTTGATGTTGCCGACCTTAAGGTACCTTTCGATATGACGGGTCACATATAAGATATTGAAATGTAGAATTAAATTAAAGCAAAATCTTGTATTATTACAAATTTAAGTTGGCATATCCATTAAAATCCATCACCTAGTTAATCAATTTTTAATAATCTGTTATTGATTATTACAGGCTGATGACGGAGCTGAAGGTTTAGATAAAACCACTGTAACTCTGAATGGAAACAGAATAGAACACACAAATGGCCCTGGGATATGTATTCAAATACAGTCACCAAATCCAGAAACCAAATCGTCCAATGTGGCAACTGAGGAAGAACTTAAACAGGTGTTGCCAGCCTGTATTACCTGGCAAGGCAGTGACAATGACTTTGCAGAGGACAAAGATGCAACTATATGTATTAGATTTGTTGAACCAGATTTGTGAGGTGAATTTTTTTTAAATCCAACATATTTAACTAAACTTGAAATACAACTCTGATCATCTAAGGACGTGTTCACACAGAATAATTTGGTCATGACTATATTCTCACTCTCGAGCCACTCACAAGCAAATTCCAAATGTATTGCAATTATAGAAAGTACCTCGCTTGTAATCAAAAGTGACACACCACTAGTTTTAACATGCAAGTCGTGTCCCGGTGTGAACACAACTAAGTTGTCTCGGTCTAGAGCCCACTCACGACTAGTCATGACTAATATGTGTGAACACTGCCTAGGTTCCTTTAAATCAAATACAATACAATGTGGCTACTCTGGTCACCATACTGGCAACTATAGTTCTAAAAACGCATTTGCCAAATGAAGGAACAACGTCAGAGAAGTGGCAACTTGGGAAAAAAACTAAGCAAGTGTTGCTATGCAGCCTGTCTATCTGGCAAGGGAGTGAAATTACTTTGTTTCAGAGGGTAGCCGCGACTGTCGCTGGACCATCATGATATCAACAATTTCAAGTGCACCATGTCAAACTTGGAAAAGTTTGCTACAAGTATGACACAACAATATATTGATAAACTTTTAGTGTTGGTTGCAACAATATATTTAGTTGGATTGAATTTAACTTTTCTTGCGACAAACCATTGCAGCGGGATTGTAATATATAATGTGTTGTGCCACATCACAACAACTCAGTTTTGTGAATAGCAGCCATCTCATACAGCTACGTATTACAACTGCGACAGCAACTCTTAAATGACTTTAGGTATGGTGAACAGATCTATAAGAGGAAATATATATGAGATCCAATATATTTATCAGATAAAGAAAAAAATGTCTAATGTGGCAACTGAGGAGGAACTTAAAAAGGTGTTGCCAGCCTGTTTTTTACTGAAAAGCATAGATTTAAAGAGGAGATACCAGCCTTTGTAAACCATCCCATGTAATGGCGTTGTCAGCCATGGAGCTCAAATTGGGGTATTTGGGTCCACTTGGTTCCCGCCAAAATCAACTCCGAGTGCCAAGGTTCAGTTGCGCATATAGAGACAAATTATTTTTGCAAATGATACGCCAACCTGCGCGCAAAGCATGTGTGCATGTTTTCAATTTCCGCACATTATGACAAGATGTGATGCATCATCGGCAAAAACCCAAATACCCACAATTTTTACTCCATGCCAGAATAAAAATGGTGCAGAGTCTTATATCTCCCCTGGAAATCTATGCTGAAAAGGGAGTGAAAATGACTTGCCTTTGCAATATATGGACAAAAACGTATCAATATGTGTGAGAAATGCTGAACTGGATGAATGAGGTGAACAAATGGTGAATAATTCTTTATATCTGATTATTTGACTCCCAAATTGATTAAACTACAATTAGGAACTGACATTGAGTATTCTAATACATTAAATAAATCAAGAAACAAAATCAGAATCAGACAATGTGGTAACTGACTGATTATGAACTGAAACAGGTGTTGCCAGACTGTTTCATATGTGGCAAAAGAATCAATCAATTTTGTAGATTACGAAGATACAAATATATATTTTTAATAATAATATGTTAACATTGAAATGATATACAGTGTAAAAATAATATTTTGCGAATCTAAGATCTAATACAATTATGAAATATTGTGGCTCTAAAAATCAAAGCATGCACGATAATTATTATCCTGCAATACAGAATTAGAGGTTCTGATATTTTAACTCATGAGACGGTGCTCTTAAAATTCAAATATGGCACTCATGGTGTTTTTGCTTTCAAGGTATGGGCTTTACATCAACACAAACATGTGTTATTCACTGAACAGATATTTAAAATATCTGTGCATTCTTTATAAATTCACTGGATTTTTGTTTACATTATCCAGTGGATTTTTGTAGCCATCTAGCTCTTTGACATTATACATTGTACTTTGGTTTAACCCTTGTCCTCTTGTAACAGGAACTCCGAAGGGGGGGGAACCCTCCCTGGATTTTCTATATCAAGTGTTGTATACCCCTATATTTGCTACCAGTGTATAGGTATATAAGAACCTCCTCTATCCATTGATACCAAAATGAGCACCATTGAACTTCATATGACATCAAAATGATGTCATAAAGTCAGCAGCCCTCCCTCACAAGTCGAGCTAATCAAAAGTGAACCCGGTACAGTTAAAAATTAGCCAAAATCAATTTTTCATTAAAAAATTGCCCAAACTTGGTATTTTTGCTGGATTTTTTGCTGAATAAGTAAGGAAATGTTAATTCTTAACTAAATTTAGCAAGTTTGAAGTATATATCTCCTTAAATATTTAAGAAATGGACAAATAAAGAATCATTGGATTTCCCCAGCCCCCCCCCCCTTATCTTTGATGACCTCCCATGCCTAAACAACACCCCCTAATGTCACCCCACATACATCAAAAGGTGCATTAAGGATGTTTAAACAATAACATTTAAGCATTTGGCAAAGTTTATTTTGCAAAAAAGAATGTTTAAAAAAGAAGGGGGAACACCCCCACCCCCCCTTCAGAGGACAATGGTTAATTGTTGAATTTTATTGACTATGCATTTTGCACTAACACATTGTGTTAAAGCCATCATAACAAATGTAACAAAATATAGTATTTATTCTTCAGATTTAGAGAACATAACCTATTTATCACATTAAAGCCATGACCAGTGTTTCCGCTAAGGTTTTTGAGCTTGCACCAATTCGAGCAAGTTTGACAATGTTTAATTGGTGCTTGCACCAAAATCATGAGCTGTGGCTGACAATTGGCTCAATAAAGCTTGAAAAATATCTTTCTTACACATTTTCAGAAACTTGATGTGCCAATTTTCACCGCTCCTTTACCAATGACGCGCCATACGGCTTAAGCTTAGCGGAAACAATGGCCATGACAATGTAACGAAATAGTATTTATTCTTCATATTTTAGAGTACATAACCTATTTATCAAAGTGCTGCAGAAAAGAAAATATATGTAAAAGACATTAAATAAATGTATAAAAGGAAATCAGAGATGAAGAACATTTTCCTAGTATTTGATTTACATGTGCGGACATTTATATATTAAAAATATATCACATTTAGAGAGTGATGTGGACATAAAACACCCTATAGGGAAAACAAACATTAATTGGACAATTTAAACAAAAATCCAGGGTAGAAGTTGCATTTACAAACAATGGGCCCTGTTACTATGGATTTTTGTTTATACTTATTAGCGTTGGAAGGGGTGGAAAACAACAGTATACAGAAGTTTAATGTTAAAATCACCCTTCGGATATGACAATAAACAAAAATACATAGTGCGGTTGCATTTAAAAGTAATGGGCCATGCAATATGGATTTCTGTTTACATTGTCCAATAAACTGTTGTTTGGCCTATAAGCAAGGACAAGGAGGACCACAACATAGAACATTTTAGGCCTAGTATCCATTGGCTGTTCGCATATTCCGTATTCCCTTGTCTCGTTTACTATTGTTTGTAATTGTGCGGCGCAACACAGACAATAAACTTCGTTCTGCTTGGTGATCATATCAGTGGCCTGTGTACGGCAGATAATCCTATTACCTGGTGCTCACCAAGTATGAACATGTTGATTGTTGGTGCTGCCAGGTCGTAAGAATCATCTGCCGTACATAGGCCACTAGTATGATCACTAAGCAGAACGAAGTTTATTGTCTGTGTTGCGCCGCACAATTATAAACAATAGTAAACGAGACAAGGGAATACTGAATATGCGAACAGCCAATGGATACTAGGCCTTAGGGGCATTGGACAAATTCAGCATCATCCCCAATTTTCCCCCAAACATGTTGAGATATTTGCATCATTTGAATTATAGCAGTATGCACATGAATAATTTTCAATTCGTCAAATAAAACATTTGTTTTTTGACTAATTAATGTTTTCCGTGTATATTTAGAATATCTAACCATCTAAAGGAGCTTGGTCCGATTTTTCAAAATTGATTTTTTAATGTCATATGAAAGATGACCACTCAAAAGATTCAAGTTTCAAATTTCAGCTCAATTCGTCGAACTGTTTTGACTTTATGGGCAATTTTGTATTTCATAGCTACGTTTACTGTGTAAAATTAATTATGGTTACCATAATTAGACACATTTTCATGTATATCTCCAAAAGGAAACGTAATTCAGCCATGAAAATTTCACATAGGTTAGGAGAAAAATATTAGCAAAATTTTGGTACCAAAATGGCTAAAAATTTGAAAAAAGTTGAGACAATGCTGACCATGCTCCTTTATTGCCCACATTTTTAGTATTGGGCGAATTCCAGCGTGACAGGCGTGACCTTTGCATGAACCTTTTTTTCTCAGAA
>JXSR01S007736.1:0-20530 GCA_000969725.1 Ophiothrix spiculata
ATTCCTCCATATGTCTTCTTTTATTGTATTTGTACTTTACTGTATTCCTGTATTTTTTTAAATGGAAATAAAGCTTGAATTGAAATTGAATTGGTAAATCCATCTGATGTACAAATTTAGGATATAGAAAACACAGGATAGTCACACCACCATCAAAGAATGATATATTGCAAATCAAATTTCTCTCAATTTGAGCCATTAATGTAAATGTTTGTACTTTTTTGGGTTTAACTACACTTTTAAGCTTTATTTAGAGCATTTCCATAGGTTTTTAATTATAAGTAGAATCTAGGCTAGTCCCTTTAAGTATGCTGGCCAATTTCATGAACAGAATTCTTATCAACCTGTCCATACAAGGGTTTCCAAAACAAAATTGTCTATAGTATTTTGATTATAACTGGAAACAAACATTTTTTCATCACCTTTTTTAGGTTTATCTTCACCTTGTTTAGGCTTTCACCAAGAAAACTCAACTTGGTACTCGGTACCAAATAAGCTAAACAAAGCTTATCTTCAACAGGGCTCCAAGATGTTGGTGTTTTTTTTTTTGGTTTTTTTGAATGCAAGAGGAAGAATGGAGTACCCGGAGAAATACCTGCGGAAGTGAGCATGGGCTGAAAACCAAATTCACATAAAGCGCCAAGCATGGGAATTGAACCCAGGACTTCATTGGTGCAAGGGGAGGGAATTACCGCTGCACCAACCCACTCCCCCATAAAATGTTTTCAAATGAAAATATTGAAAAAAAAAACCCATAAAGCATTATGCCAGAAGTGATATGGGCCTGAAAATTAATTTCAGGGTGTCTGTAATAATTACTGCTTTGTCTCGATTGTTTCAAAATTTGAAATCTTCATTAACATTGTCTAGTAACCAAGAAATAACTTAACTCTTTCAGTGCTGGATCGCTTTTGAGATTGTCATCATTTGTTATAGGCCCACTGGACTTATTTTTTTTTTCAACTCATCAGCTCATGATTAACAGCATCATTGATTATCATTTTGAACACATTTGTAAACAATGAAATGCTTATTCTTGTCATGCTATTAACTTTATATTTAATTTATTTTTTGTAAGTAAAATTTGGGAAAGAAAAAAGTCAAAACAATTTTCTGTTGCAACTTCTCAATTTCCCCACACAACATAATTCAATCCATAATGCCTATTATGTATACCAAGAAATCATGTATTGATTTATTGTCACCCATTCATTATTATGGTCAATGGCACTGGTTACTAAGGTGTTCATTTAGCATAACAACTAACCACAACGAAAATTCCCTACACAGAAGAAATTTTGATTCTACTTTTATCATGATAATTTTATATAAAAATGATATGAAGAAAATGAGAATGAATTGATGCTTGCTATGTCTATATTGTAAAAGTTCAGAGTTTCCTTTTTCTATCCATACCAAGAACTCCTCATAAAACCTAGTGGAGATATGGTCAGACAAAGTTGGTCATGATAAAAAATGTTCATTTGGGCGGCCACAGACGCCTGCCGCACTGAATGTGTTAATTAACCTATCCTTATGTTCACAACAACACACTGCAAACGAACTGAATTCAATTTTGTTTACATCAGTCTGCTGCAGCAATTATGCAAACAAGTGCCGCAACATCGCAACAACTCAACATTGCAAAGCAGTGGTGTTTTACTGCAGCTATGCACAACATGGCAACATATACTTTGATGCTTGTTTTAAGCAGCTGAAAATACACAACATCTCAGGAAATCGTAAATCTTTCATTCCCCCTTCTCTCTGTTGACACGAAAAGCAAGAGGAAGAATGAAAACATTTTTTTCTTAACTTATCTACAGAGTAAAAACTTGCAGTACAACTTTGTGAGTATGTTGACATAAGCAGGTCATTCTCCAGGTGACTGCTATCAGTTGCATGCTACCATAGTACACTGAAATTTGATTTAGTTTACTTTGATTTCTAACATTTCCTTTTATTGCAATTGATCAAATCACAGTTCCGCAAGGCTCGGCACAGTTGCTTTATTACATGTCATATCAATAGTACTCCTTGATTTCGTTTTCAATTTGGCTGCTATCTATTTGATTAGAACCACCAGGATGTATTAGATTTACGAGATGTAAGAAGTCATCAAGCACATTTTAGGATTTGCCTGATTTCTGATGGTTGGTTAAAGCAAATCTACATTTTTTTTATCAGATTATTGGTATCTGGTTTAGGCCTTCTTTCTCAATTTTGTTCTTGTCAAAGGTACTTATTGTTATGTTAACAAGATGTATCTTTTATATGAACAATTTATATTCAGTGAAATTACTAGTGTGGTGCTATAAAAGCATCAGAAAGTATAAACACACCTGGAAAATTTGAACTGAACCTGAATCTGAATATGAATTTCCCATCTATCCAGGGAAAAAACTCTCTTCGCCATCTATCTAAAGAGCACACACTCGAAACTTGTAGAGCAACTTTTTGAATATGCTGACATAAGCAGGTCATTCTCCAGGTGACTGTTATCAGTTGCATGTTACCATAGTACTCTGAAATCTAATTTAGTTTGCTTTGCTTTCTAACATTTCCTTTTATTGCAATTTATCAAATCACAGTTCCGCAAGGCTCGGCACAGTTGCTTTAGTACAAGTCATATCAATAGTACTCCTTAATTTCGTTTTCAATTTGACTGCTATCTATTTGATTAGAACCACCAGGATGTATTAGATTTACGAGATGTAAGAAGTCATCAAGCACATTTTAGGATTTGCCTGATTTGTCTCGTCAGATTTCTGATGGTTGGTTAAAGCAAATCTACATTTTTTATCAGATTATTGGTATCTGGTTTAGGCCTTCTTTCTCAATTTTGTTCTTGTCAAAGGTACTTATTGTTATGTTAACAAGATGTATCTTTTATATGAACAATTTATATTCAGTGAAATTACTAGTGTGGTGCAATAAAAGCATCAGAAAATATAAACACACCTGGAAAATTTGAACTGAACCTGAATCTGAATATGAATTTCCCATCTATCCAGGGAAAAAAAACTCTCTTCCCCATCTATCTAAAGAGCACACACTCAAAACTTGCAGAGCAACTTTTTGAATATGCTGACATAAGCACTATTAGCAGGTCATTCTCAAGGTGACTGTTATCAGTTGCATGTTACCATAGTACACTGAAATTTGATTTGCTTTAATTTCTAACATTTCCTTTTAATGCAATTTATCAAATCACAGTTCCGCAAGGCTCGACAGAGATGCTTTGTTACATGTCATATCAATAGTACTCCTTGATTTCATTTTCAATTTGGCTGCTATCTATTCGATTAGAACCACCAAGATGTATTAAATTTACGAGATGTAAGTCATTAAGCCCATTTAGGATTTGCCTGATTGTCTCGTCTGATTTCTGATGGTTGCTACGCAAATCTACATTTTTTCATCAGATTATTGGTATCTGGTTTGGGCTTTTTTTTCTTCTTAATTTTATTCTTGTCAAAGGTACTTATTATTATGTTGATAAGATCTTCTACATACCTTATATTCGGTGAAACTACTAGTATGATGCAATAAAAGCATCAGAAAATATACACACACCTGTGAAAATATTATGAACTGAACCTGAATCTAAATATGAATTCCCCATCTATCTAAACAGCACACACTCAAAACTTGCAGTACAACTTAGTGAATATGTTGACATATGCAGGTCATTCTCCAGGTGACTGCTATCACTTGGATGTTACCATAGTACACTGAAATTTGATTTAGTTTAGGTTGCTTTCTTACATTTCCCTTTATTGCACTTTATCAAATCAAAGTTCCGCAAGGCACGACATATCAAGATTGCTTTAGGCTACTTGCTAGGTTTACTAGTTCTAAGAACACATTTTAGGATTTGCCTGATTTTGTCCTTGTCTTATTTCTGATGGTTGTTGTTCCTGTCTGATATCTGAGGACTGGTTATGGAGAGTTTCATTTTTATCAGATAATTTGTGTCTGGATTTTTTTTTTGTAAACTTTATTTTTTTGGATACAACTCTCCCACACCCATGATTATCAATACAGGATGTTATATCTGTACAACAGAGAAAAACATCTTCCCCTTCTATCTAAATAGCACAAACATTGATTTAATAGAATGCGTGAAGTGAAAAAAACACACCATCCTCTGCCATCTGTCTAAAAAACAAACAAAAAAAAACACAAATTCGGAGCAAACTATAAAATGACATATGACCATATTATTAATTCCCCATCAAGGAAAAGGGATGGGAAAAAAGCCTTTTCGCACCTATCATAAGAACACATATTCAAACCTTGCGGAACAATTTTCTGAATATGTTTACACATGGAATTAGTAGAATAAGATAGTTAACACAAGTGGGTCATTCTCCAGGCGACAGCTATCACTTGGATGTTACCATAGTACTCTGAAATTTGATTTAGTTTACTTTGATTTCTAATATTTCCTTTTATTGAAATTTATCAAATAAAAGTTCCGGGAGGCACGGCGGGATTGCTTTATTACATGTCATATCAATGGTACTGCTTGATTTCGTTTTCAATTTTGCTGCTATCTTATTACATTTAAAACATTAGCATGTGTTAGATATGTTGTAAGAACTTATAAAACAAATTTTTAGAATTTGCCTAAATGTCCCTGTCTGATTTTTGATGGCTGCGTAAATCAATACTATTTTCATCAATTGATTGGTGTCTCAATTACTTTCTTCAATTTAGTTATTGATAAAATTACCAGACCACTCCTTAACATCTTTTCTGTGTTGGCTAACTAGGCCCTTCCACAAATGCCTTACCCAATAGATATATCATCTCCCTTGTCTTTAATAATGCAGGCAAAGACTTGAGTAACTGTTTATAGTTTGATGTAAACAGAGCATAAAAGTACACTGATATTTGATTTATTAAGCCTTCCGAGGTGTGGTTATATTACATTTTATTAAATCCTAGTTCCGCAAGGCAGGACAGAATTGCTTTATTACATACTACGCATATTAATTATACTCCTTACACAATTGTCATGTCTGAGGGAGGGTGGCAGGGTACTCAAGTTTGTTCTGGATAAGGATTCACTTTAAAAATGGTACTCATAAAAATTCATATTTCTCTGAAAAGTAACTCATCCATATACAAATTACCTTAAAGAATTTCAGTGACTTTTCCTTTAAATTTCCATTAAAAATGTGCACATTTTTTTATGTTGCTATAAATAACAAGTACACATTTTTTTTTAAATTTTGAAACATAGGCTTATCAATATGGCCTAGGCTTGCTACTTGTTTTTCCTATACCCACATTTCGTTGGTCACATCACATACCGGTCTATATGACTTTTTTACTTTTTTGAGAACATTTATATGCTTTCTATTTAAATCTAGCGTTTCACAAACTGCGCTATATGCAAAAATCACATACTTAAGTATAGCGTAAAAACGCATCACAGACAGATCTATTTGGTGCACTATTTGAACTTAGCAATGAAAAAAATCTCACATACAGATCTATATCAAATAGCTCAGATTGACGTATTCAATTACTGTACTAAGAGATTGCTGAATGTAAAAAAAGCATTTTTACATTGAGATAAGTTCACAACTATTTAAAATAGGGTTTCAAGTAGTAATTTTAGTTTAAATAAAACTTAATAACAAGTTTGAAGTCTTGTCTTTTAGAACAAAATAAGCATCAGAAGATAACTTAAGTGCAAAGGATATTTTATGACACAGTCTCTCGAAATGCCTCTTTCATCATATAGAACAGTATGTGATGTGACCGACGATTTGCATTCATCCCTTTCTTGTTTGACCTATGCAATGCAAGAGTGGGAGAGTGTTAAAATATTGTAATATCCATAGAGGTCATTTACTTCTTTAATTTACATATTGTATCCTTAATCACGAACCGAAATGTCAAACTATCTTTGTATCAGAATCCTCCAATTAGTTGTGGGCTGAAAAAAGTACTATGTAAACAAAATTTCATTTCATTACAATCAGGAAAAAAGTTGTGGACATAATCAAGTCCTTTTTAACTTAAATCATCTGAGAGTATCTCAATGGGTATTTTATGATAGGACTTCTTTTTGGGAACAGGAAGTCTAGTGATACTTCGCCTAATTTGTTTTGAAGTTTTGGGCATATGATGATGTCTTGTTTTTTGTGCATCTGATTTGTGTGTGTAAGGCCTTACTTGTAATGTGTTTTTAGGCCCTACTTTGGGGATGGTCCTTTCAGGCCTTTCTTGGCCTTTTGCCACCTCCTTAACAGCATCCTTTTGTTGTACTTTATGCATAATTCTATTTGTTCTGCTCTGTTTAGTGTATTTGAGTGTGATTTTGGAAAAAATTGAATTGGAATTCGAATTGATTGAAGCAGTAGCAACTACATCAAGCGATGTTCAATTGATGGAGATAGGAAAACCATCATTTTTTTTTATCACCCCCCCCCCCATTTCAAACCATTTAAATATTGGATAAAATAATGCCACTTGTATTCACACCAACATTTCAGTGGTTTGACAATGAGATGTTTACTAACATTATTTCCTTGACTGTAGACCTTTCTCAGAACATGTGTGAATGTAGTGTCAGGCGATGTTTTAATATATTTTTGTCCTTGGGTTTACAAAGCTGTCAAGAATTGCCAATGTACATACAATTTATATTCCAGGGTTTCATTAACCTTGGGGAGGATGTTGATATTTTATCAAACAAACATCAAAACTGTCAAATGCAAATTGAATCCTGCAAACAGTCTTGTCATGTATTGAAATTTCAAATCCAATAGGTTTAACCCTTTTATTTCCTGCTTACTTTATGGGTATAATACAACCCATACTGAATTAGTATACACTCGTACACAAAACGGAATGCCTCAGTGTTCTATCGGAGAAAGTCTAGAGAACTCTCAGGCATTCTATTGGAGGGAAAAGTTAACAGCTCTTCTAGTGAATTGATACAACCCCAAGCTCAAACTAATACTAGAATAGGGCAACATCATTTAAATATTCAGAACTCAAATAAGAAATATTTAACCTGAAATGAAACATATTTGGCATGCAATATCCATTACCCAGTGTCATGGAAAACTCAAACTTGATCTGCGGTAAGCTAAGATATTGATGAAAAGTACCTGATGTGAAGATAATATGTCTGATTGGGCCTTTCAAAAATATTAAACTACGTCCGTAACTCAAGATTTCCAACCATTTTAAAAGATTAAGCTTTTAAAACCTAATCTTTTAAAATGGTTAGAAATCTTGAGTTTCACAATTTGCTTGTGTTGTTGAATATAAAAGTGTGCTGATATAGAAAATGTGATATTGAATATCCAGCAAGAATAATCATGCAGACACGATGGAAAGGGGCCTCCCTACTTTCAGGTTTAAGAATTAGAGTACTCAAATTCAGAGCAAATTCAAATGCAAACCAAAACTACATGTAGCTACAATGAGGAAAAAGAATTTGTTAAGTCAATATTTTACTGATTTCCATAATAACGTTCGATTCAATTGCAAAGATGCGAGTTTCAAGAATGAAATATATGAAGCTTTGTTTCCTATCATTTTCTTGAATTGAAACTTTGCTGTATTTTATAGTAAGCACAAGGATTGTGAATCTATCAAAAAATCAATTTCGGCAAATTACGACCTTGACATGTACAGACTTGACATTAAATATGGAATATATTTTTTCTGTTGGTTTCCATCTTGAATAACCTGCCATATCTCTGTATGAATCAATTTTGGAGATGTGTGCCTTTTCATGTTTGTAACTACATTTATAAACTTCAAACCAACGGTACTTTAAAGCTCATTGAAGTGACAAAAAGACAATTGGAAACTGTAAGGTACAAATAACCCAGAAAAATAGGTCCAAAGCCGTGCACAGCAATATTAAACAAACAAAAATGAAATTGCCATATTTTCTTTTCTTCGTTACCTAGAGATGTGAAACTCTACAGGGTTGATTAACAATGTTAGTGATAATATCTGGTCAAGCAATATTTCCTCTGTTCTCATTGAGAAGCGTACAACGTCATTACTCTCCATGGCAGGCTTTTCATTTGTTGTTGGAGAGTTCTTTAGGGTATCTCAGCCAAAGCACCAAACACAGCCCCACAACAACCCTTCACCTCGGAAGGATCAGTATAATATGCTGTTAATCCAATGTGTTTCTTAACCCAGATATTCTCATAAGGATTAATATCCAAAGATCTTGCCGGACAAGGCAAGATCACAACAGCCTGATCTTCAAGGAAAGTCCGGATGTACGAGCACGACGGAGGCGGAAGTGGTCATAGTGTAGCACAAAATTGTTTTCGAAGATGCCTCTAGCCAATGACATTATCAGGGCTTCTAGAATGCATCTTTACTGAAGCTGATGGAACCTGCCTTCCAAGGTGATCAGGGCCGATTTTCCACCTGCATGTAAAGTATCCAGAAGGCAATGTTAGCTTCTTCTGGAAACATTGTTGATAGCATGCACGCTTCAGTATAACCCTACTCTGTACATCTACGGCCTTGATGCGTCCATCTTGGCAGTAATTTTCAAATTTAGCCTAAGCTCCGAAGACAACGTTTTCTCATTGATGGGACACGAAATGGAAAATGATCTGTGGCTCAGTCAAAGCGTCGCTGGGAAAGGTGTTTGGTCAAGATATTTTCTCCAGGGGTTTCCTAACATGATAGCCACTTTGAATAAAGTGAGACTTTACAAATGTTCTTAATACGAGGACTTCTCGGCTGAAGTAACACATCGATGAACAACAAGTTACATCAAACCACCATGTACAGGAGTAACATTAGGCTGTGCTTGATACTTGGGCTGAGAGACCTGTCCGAATTAACTCTCCAATCACGAGTGGAATTATGTCCATGCGCCGTACGCTTCTTATGGATGACATAGCGAGCAGTGTTTGGTCATAATTTATAACCAACAATATGTAAAACAACCTTGTTGTCAAGGTAAAGCATTAAAGAAACTACGGCAAATTTAATTTCTTTAATTCCATATTATGGTGTACGAGTTTGGACCCAAATTTTAGATGTTTTTGCGCTTTCAAGGTCCCCATTTTCTCTGTGTCACCTAGGTATACACAAAAAGGGTCTGAATTTAAAGGTTACATGTATATCTTCAAATATGAAGAAATACACATTCCTGGAGTTTTCATTTACCGAGATGTGGCGGATTATTCAATATGGAAACCAACAGAAAAAATATATTCCATATTTAATGTCAAGTCTGTATTTTCACCTGTAGCCCAAAATAAAGTTTCTAGCATTTACGGCTCATATGGGCTGGACAGCCACATATGAGACAGAGTGTTTGCATTTATTTTAAGATTGTGCAAGTTGTTGACATCACAACATGACATGCAGCAACTGTGCCAGACACTCTGTAAACCAGCTTCAGATCTAGCAATATTTAAATAACTACCTGCACCCCAAGTGGTATACATGGATACATATATTTGACCCGCCCAAGCTCCTTCATATTCAAAGCCTTTTTATGTCGGATACTTTTACTATATAAATGGTATTTTTACATTTTGTACATTTATTTTTGCGCTTTTGGTGCGCAACTCATCTAGCGCGAAAGTAAATGTGCCACGAAAATGTTCTTTGTATATACTGTTGCATGTTAAAGAAAAATCACAAGCACGAAAATTAAAATGTGCGAAATGATTCAAAATTGGCCAAAAAATATTGGTGTTTACAGTAACTCAAACCTACCTGTACTCCAAGTGGTATACATGGATACATATATTTCACCAGCCCAAGCTCCTTCACATTTACAAAGCCTTTTTCAGTCGGAAGCTCATCAGTAGTGAGATTCAGCCCATATACAAACTGCAAGCACAACAACCCTTCGGCATACAAGACAAGGAAGGGTGACGTATACAGCGCTTTTTGCCGAGTCGTTCCTATCGGTAGAATCCAGATGGCACAGGCCCAGAGGAGCAGGATGAAGGTAAGCCAGCTATGGTATGTGATGCTCCATGCCTGAAATGACAAGAGAAAAGAGTTCCTATTTATCACAAAAAGTTTGTTTGTTTGTTTATCCAGGTTGGTCTGTAGAAAACACATGGGATCCATGACAAAGTCATAGGACTCCATGCCACCACATAAAGCACAAGCCTGGATAGCCCCCAAAGGACTGTACAACACAAAGGCCATTCCCAACTCAACTTGGTAGCAAATAGGGTACAATATTACTCTTAGCCCTCACTTTACAAGAAAAGAAACTGGGAATTCTAATTTTATGCCCCATGCAAAGGCATGAATCTAAACAGATATCAAGATTTCATAGTAGTAGTAGCAGTGTCCCTTTTTAGGCCCCATTACACTCTTGCATTTTTACCCCAGGATTTGTTTTTAACTAGCATTTGTTAATGCTGCTTTCCAGAAGCAAGTGAGCATGCGTTGGTTCAACTTCAAGTCTCAGTTTGGCTATGACATTTTCGATATAAATTATTGACTTTGATGGTCGGCTTGTTATTAATTAAATTACAAAAAATCAGAGAAATATTAAAGTAATTTTGCACCAACCAAGGAAAGAAAAATAAACTTGAAAGTTAGAACACAAAGATATGAATTTCTTAAACAAGAAAATTAAGAATTAAAAAATTTAATGTCTGATTTGTTTTTCTCCCGTCATTTATCATAACTTCTAAGTAGGACTGGGTATATGTGTTATTGTTCTGTTGCAAATAGAAACAATAAGAGTATTTTCCTGCTGGTGTTAAAATGTTTCCATTTATACAGTTCTGACTCCTATGACATACATTCTGACATCAACTCTGCTGCAAGCTATCATTTCAAATGTGTTATAATTTCCTGTCAGGTTTAAGAAGAAGCTACAGCTCAAATAAAATATGAATGACATGATCACGTAAAATAGGACGCGACCGAGAAGCAATGATATTTCAGTTATCTTTATTTACTCAATATCCTTTTAAAGTTGGTTTAACCCATCAAAATTAGAAATATGGTCACTATTTAAAGACAACTTCAGTAAAGTGGGATCTATAAGACAATACATGTGACACCTATTCAATTATTCAAAAAAAGAAAAAAAGAATAATTTAGTGCCTTCCTGATTGATGGCTTCCTAAATAAACCGGCGCTGCTATCCGGCATTTCTAAAATCAGCAAAATTCCTAAATGAGGACCTCAAAAAGTGTAGAAAGGGCAATATGTTTCATGAATATTTTGTTAAGTTTATTTAAAGTTCTTCTGATGCCATTTTTGATCTCCACAGTACTTGGGTAAAATTTAGGCTTTTCCCAAAAATGCATGGGATTCTGGAAATACAAAACATGGTTATCATATATCAGTGATAGGGGTGGTATTTTCTTCAATGCACCGTATCTCGAACATTTAGCCTTGGTGGTGTACATTTATCATTATTTTTTGTTAAAAGAGATCATAATCAATTAAGAAAAGCCAGTGTTGAAGAAACCAGTTGCTTTATTAACGAGTTCTCGGGTGTTTGTTTCAGAAGCCATTTTGTACAGTAAGTCAATGGGGAGCTATTTTGTGGTGAACCACCTGCAGTTGACAAAAATAGAAGGTAAAGTTTAGTAGAAACAATTCAGATGGCGGTGATGTATCTTCTTAAATCAATCACCTGTTTATGAGTTACATTAGATTTTTAAAGTCAAGACATCTCATTATAAGTTTTGGTTCTTTTCATTCATGATAAGAGATAAACGGATTTGCATTCTTACAGCCTATAAAACTGACATGGCAGAGAAAAGCCATAATAGTAAAAGATTATGGTATTCCAATCTAATTGGGTTTGGAACCAGCTTCCTCGTAGTATCAGAGATCTAGTGTCGTCCATCTCTTGTTTTCAAACAGCAGCTTAAAAGCTGTTTCCTGAGGACTGATTTTCTGTTTTCTTTTATGTATCATTTTATAATTGTGTGTAAAGCGCTGTGTTCTTTGTAGTGCGCTATATAAATGCCAATTTATTATTATTATTATTGGGTGCAAAAGCTTTCTATGCGGTTGCTATCAAGTGATAATCCCTTTAATATCAACTCTGTACCACTCTACACATCCCAGACTTCCTCACATCATCATCAAGAAACGAGACAAAGTGAGAGACATCAAACTGTCAAATCTACCAGCCTGACAGAATAGAAAGTGGCACATCATGGGTGAAATTGATGCCTCAAAAGGGCACCTTTACCTTCATATGTACAGGGAAGAAGGACTTAAAGGGAATTGCCATGGATATGTGTAGTGTTTGAAAACACTTTTGTCCAAAGAAAAACATGTTTCTAAAGGATCAAAACACCCTATGATATTTTCACCAAATAACAGTCTTGATAATCTGTGTTTCATATTCATAAGGACTTAATAATTTGCCATGGTTATGTGTGGTGTTTAAAAACACTTTGATCCCAAGAAAAATAACATGTTTCTAGAAGATCAAAACACTATCATATTTCCATGAAATAACAGTCTTGATAAGACATGTTTCATATCCACTTTTTGTATAATTTCCAAAATATGTAAACCTGTTTGAGATATTATGTGGGTGAAAATATTTTGTCAGAACTGATTTGTTTACCTAATATAAGATAAAGAATGTAAGACCAAAAACATTGTAACTTAGGTATTTAACATTTGGAAGTATACCAGGTGAGTCAATAAAAGTGCAAAAATTAGATGGAAGCCATATTGTAAGAACAAAAGCGAGTTCAAGTAAATAATGTTTATTTCTAAATAGATCATGAATTTACCTTTCAAATGGTAAAAGAATGGTGAGGATTGATAAAGGCATTGCAAAGATATGCTTATTTTGAAAACAGTTCTGTCCAAATGCGGCATTTCTCGTCAAACATGTAAGTACCAATATCGTATTGAAATTATTGCTTCAGTTATCTAAAGATTATGTCAGCCAGGTCTCCTTACGCAGGTTATTTCAACAACAACAGAATGGACCATTTCACAGAGTGTGGTTTATGCGAGGTGGTGCGTCGACAAGGCATCCTTGAAGCTTGACACGTCTTTGAGCTTTTGTTTCCATGTTTAAGCACGTCTTGCTTTTCTGGTGCGCCTGATCTCGTTAAATAAAGGCTTCAGTGATGCGCAGCTTTAGAAGATTGACAGGAGGGCCCTTTCTGTAAACTCTTTGATTAATTGTACCCCATTGATAAACGTCCAGTGGAGAGAGATCGGGGCTTCTGGCTGACCATTCAACTTGATGTCCTATTCCAACCACATGATTGCCAAACAACTCTTGTAGGCAGTTGGGTACGGGTAAGGCACAGTGAGCAGGAACACCACCTTGAATAAACCACACTCTGCGAAATGGTCCATTCTGTTGTTGTAATGACCTGTGGAGACCTGGAACAATGTGGTTGTTGATGATACGTAAGTAAACCTGGCTGAAATAGTCTTCAGATCACTGAAGCAGTAAATTCAATTAGATATTGGTACTTACATGTTTAACGAGGAATGCCGCATTTGGACAGAACTGTTTTCATACCATAATATTGAAGAAAGCATAACTTTACAATGCCTTTATCAATCCTCACCATTCTTTCACCATTTGAAAGGTAAATGCATGTTCTATTTAGAAATAATCATTATTTATTCGAAATTGCTTTTGTTTTTACAATATGGCTTCCATCTAATCATTGCACTTTTTTTGACTCACCCGGTATATTGTTATTTTCTGTTGAATAATCCTAAGTGACACTCGGGTAACAACCCCTTTTTTCAGAAATATATAATTTTAGTTGACCGTTCTTGAGAATTGCTGTCTGAAAAATCAACCACTTTTCTCAATTGTCTGGTTGTTTAAGCTTACATCTAGTAAATCTCTTAAGGTTACCCTTGGGATTTTGTGCCTTGATCCTGTAAGTCCCTCTCAACACTAATCCCATGACTTCCTCACAACAAAATGGCAAAGTATCATTTTGAATGCATCGATAAATTTCTCTAAAATGTCACACGCCTCGTGTTATATCTAACCGTATTTAACCTTTACTCATGTTCTTTCCTGAACCCTTTTCCCCATGCATATTTCATGCGTTATAATCCATAGGCTAGATTACAATATTAGTGGGCGCATGCACAACACTAAATAATCTCCCCACTGCAAATGTTAAAGTGTTTCAAGACTTGTTTGCATTTTATGTTTTCGATAATACTAATTCATTTACTTTTATCAAAGATTGTCCTTAAAAAAAAAAAATTACAAACTCCCCTTCAATTAAGGGTAAGATTTTTCCCAGCAAAGATTATAGAACAGCATCCCACTTTTATACATGTTCTTTGTAATTGTAGACAATTAATTTGGCTTGATTTTATTTATGTTTGGCCATAACCTGAACCACTGAAATGGAAATTTACATAAAAATGAAGAACAGAAAAGTCATACCAAATGCTCAGTTTTGACATGAAATTGCAACACATCCATGCGAGTATGCATGGAACCCTGTGTGGTCTAGTGGGACAGCACAGGACTCGTAATCAGTAGGTCTTGAGTTGGAATCCTGTTACAGCCAAGGAGATCATGTCCTTGGGCAAGACATCTAATCTTCATTGCTTTGACTACAGCATTTTGTTGGAAGTCAACTCTGTGGAATTTCTTTTTCACAAAACGCTCTATTTGGATGGAAAGCCGGCCAGAACGCCACAGGGTATTCGCTTATGATAGCTGTAGATCACCAGGATTATTCTTTTTGCAAAAATTAATGATGATGTTAGATACCTGTTTGTATCAGGCAGATACAGACTGAATTATCATTTTCTTTTTTTTTTACAGATATGTTATGCTGGAAATTAATTCTGGCCAATTATGCAAGCTTTTGCGAGCCGATGTGAGCGCCTTTCTGGAGTTGAAGAGTTAATATCAGTTCGGCGAAACTCACAATTTTTAATATTATAAGGCAACAGACCATATTCAAGTGATAATAGAATAAATGTAATGTAGTTTGATACAAGGACCTTCACAAAAGTGCTATATAAATACCTCCATTTACTTCTTCATTGTATAAATCGACAACCTTTAACATTTTAATCATGCCATGACTGATGTGTCTTGGCATGTATGCCCGCTCTGTAATCAGTCACGCACAAGTGCCCGTAGGCCCGGTCACGCATTCTTAACACGTTTATGTAATGATTACCATTCCAAGGTATTATACAAGGTGGTTTCAATTTTCTTTAATATTTAGTTATGTCAAACGAAATATAAATTATGGCAAGTCAGAGATCATTTATCTTTTGAAAAAGTTACCAACAATGTGAAGATTCCCAAAACATGATAATGATTAAATATAAACATGTCTCTTTACAAAAGCATATTGACTTCAAAGATGCAATTTAGACACCTGATCCATGTTATATCACTAAATGTTTTTGACTTGCCCTGCTGAAAAAACTTAATACCGCAAAAATAAAAGATACAGATTTTGGTTAAATCAAATATATATGTAATTATTTACTTCTAATCGATACTGTATTTTAAAGGCGAAATGTATTCTGTTGGCAATATCCCAATGTTATTTTGGCAATATACCCTTTTGTGAAAGAGGTTTTAAAAATATAATACATTAATATATGATTTATTTGCTGATTGTGCTTGATGACATATTTTCTAACAATTTGAAAAGATTTTCCAGTAAAAATGTTTGACAAAAATGTCTAAATTATGCTCACTTCAGGAAAAAAATATCAAAAAAACATGGCACTTACAGCTGCAATCTGATTTAAATTTACATGCCTTATCTGAAACATCAGTCCTTTTACATTTAACTGAGAATCCCTTATTATGTGTAACACAACTTTCTGGTCCTTCAGAATCATTATGTGTGACATTTAACTGTAACCCATCAATTTATTTTACCAAGCACCTCTTCTTTGAACTGCTACATGCCCTGCTTTTAACATTACCTGCGAGGATTTCCTTTTTATACCCAGGTACCAAGCGCCTCGGTATTAAAGTTTGAACCCTTACATTTCCTCCTATCTTGAATATTTCATTATTATATGACGGCTTTTCCTCTCATCATCTAACATTAAAGATTCAGATGTAAATGCCCCTAATGAATGAACTGACTTTTCACATATATATATACCAGTACTGATATACACCCACATTTAATGTTTTTAACTGTAATTGCAATTCAAATGTTCCACAAAATGTTAACACTGACTAATAATCTGGACTGTTGAACACCTTTCAAAATTAAAATCTTCATTTGCGAAAAAAATCACTTTGTGTTCAACTGAAAATCAACATCAGGCATGTTTTATTAGGTCATTGTGCTGTCATTTGTTGACTGACTTTTAAGTTGTTTCTGGGCATGGTAAAAAAGGAGAGTTGTGATCATGGACTGTACCTGAATCTAAAGAAGACCAAGATCATGTCCACCACAGATTTGAAGGTTTTTCAGCTCAACGGTGAAAATATAGAAGTTGTAGAAACCTTCAACTTTCTTGGATCCACAATACATAAAGAGGGTGAAATCAACTTGGAATTGAGAAGGAGACTATCACTGGGGTGAACTGCTATGAACAAACTGAATGCAATCTTCAAAAACCATAACATCTCCAAAAACACCAAGGTTATGTTAGTGAACAGTCTCATCTTTCCAATAGTGTTATATGGATCTGAAAGCTGGACACTGAAATTGAATGATAAAAGAAGGCTGAACGCATTTGAACTCTGGTGCTGGAGAAGAGTCCTTCGCATCTCATGGATGCAAAAGGTATCAAACAAGAAGGTCATAGAGATGATTGAGCCAAGCATTACCCTTGAAGCAACAGTTCTGAAACAAAAACTGACCTATTTTGGACATGTGATGAGAAGCAGCGGTATGGGAAAGGATATTATGCTTGGTAGGACAGAAGGAACCAGGCGGAGAGGAAGACAGCGTACACGATGGATCCAAGAAGTGACAAATAGCACTGGATTTAACCTAAACAAACTTAAGGACCTAGCGCAGAACAGGAAGCTATGGAAAAATGTTGTGCATGATGTCACCAAGGGTCGTCCGCGACCTGATGGACTGTAAGAGAGAATGGGCGATATATTTTGTGGTGTGAGTCCTTAAGGCTATCTCCACCAGTAAACAAATTATAAATGCATATGAAACTAAAGAACAATATAAATACGAGTGACCATTCTGGCTAAAGTAAAGCTCATCGATATAGCTCCTTTTCTTCTGTGCAAGCATTAAAACATTTTGATAACAACTATATGTATAATATTGACAATTTGAATGATTGTAATCATATGTTTATAGTATAGATTCCAACACCTGTTATGACTGTGAAATCTGCTGTCAATCAAGGCATACAATCTGTCACGTTGGTGGCAATGACCTATGGTTATAATTCATGCAAGCTTTAAGAGCAACACATGGATACTTTGGTAGTATTTTGGTGAAGATGGGTTTTATGGTTTCATCTCCTAGAAGGGAGGGGAAGGGGAACAAGGAGGAAGAAGCAATTGGGGAGGGGGTAAGACTGCAAATCATACATGTCATTGGTTGTGGCCTTGTCTGGCTTATGCACAATCACACAACCCCTAACCATATTATATTCACCACAAAACAAAGATCCAATGATTTGAAGAACCAACGACTCACTAATTTCATACTTTCACAACTTGTTTCGAAACCTGATACTTAACCTCCACACAAAAGACTTTTGCATATACCATCAGTGGGGGACTTTTTTGTCAAAACCAATCATATGTTAATTTAAGCTTAATAAACTCTCTGCAAGAAAAAAAAACAGGAATGGTCTTGGTTTTTGTGTCCTTGGCTCAAAGGTGAAATATCCAATGAATATCCTCATTCATAGGTGAAAAAATACAATAACTTACCATCATGACCACAAGAGCTCCAATGAAACATTGCTTGGTGACATAAGCCATGATGGTCCCAATTGTACTGGTCTTAGTTGGTGTCGTCTTGTCATCATTGTTGAAAGTAGTGCTGGGTAGACTTCGGATCTTTCTGTGACGAACTTCACCCCGTGATGTGGTACACACCTCGACCATTGATGGTAAGACTTCATACGATGTAGACTGGTTGCCATTCTGTAAAAAAAGGTGATATGACCATAGATTAAAGAAAATACAGGTCTATTTGAACTCTAAAAATTCGGTCAAGTTTGGGGATCGCACCATGCTGGTGTCACGTCTGGACCGACGCTGCGCGAGTGCGTAGTGACTCAGCTCAGGGTTTAGTCACCTGCTATTATTACTTGACTACAACGCAACTAAGCCTCTAACATTTTCCAGCTAAATTGTGCGTAAGCAAAGAATAGTGCTTAACTGGCTCGATAGCCGCATTCTCAGTCAAATTACCATTCTGCAGCTGGAGTACGGATATGACAATAATCATTAGTGTGAACACAAATAGGAAAGACTCAGCCAGAATGATTTGAGTTTCCTTTGGGCAGAGGCTCCCAGTGTTGAAATCTGGATCAGGATCTGAAATACTTCTTATGTTAAATAAGTAACAAACTAAAAACTGGTCCAAATCTAGACTGCTTGGCTGAACATTTTTTGTCAAATTCTTTTCTGTTGATTTCAAACATAGCAGGGAGGAAGTGGGTGTGAAAGTTCATGTTCTCATGATGGTTATGTTGTTTTGAATTTTTCATATTTTATTCTAACTGTATAAACCTCTAAATAGCAAGTTTTAATTTCCTGTAACAATAAAACTATAGACCATATCTATACTTGATATACTCCCGTCGTTGATGGGGTAATTCCACATAATTGGATGGGGAACGGAACTCAGAGCGAGATCAAGTAGTGTATTTATCATACTTGGCCTCGTTCCGAGGGAGTTTGTCAATTATAGATATGGTCTACAATAGATATTTAACTTATCTGCTTCTGCATCAGATCATTAACTTACTGAGCACTCATTGTACTTATTGAATATATATTGAAGCATTTTGTATAAAAAAGAATTGACTTCCAAGTTCCAACTACATTTCCATTTCAGAGGCTTGCGACTTTCTGCTCCTTTCGTGAAAGCATGTCAGTCTCATTGTCAATAGGTCAATATTCATCTATCACCACCGTTACTAATTATATCTAGGTGAACAGACTTGATGGAATATTAATGACAATGTTATTGTATAAAACAATGGGCTTGTCTACAGACATTTTAATTAAGCTTCCGGCATGCTATATATTACATGGTGTCATTCGTTACCTAGCCGTCTGGCTGGTATATTTGCATCTGTTGCGCTAGGTGTTGCAAGACATATTAAATAATTGACAAAATTAGATTTTGAATATATCATTGTACATATTTTGCAAACATTTATATAATATTAAATGGCTTTGAGGGTGATACAAGAAAATATATTTAGCAGGTACAATATTTTCTTGTATCACCCGAAAATAAGCCATATTCAATATTATTATTTTTTATTAATATCAGGATTTTAAAAATTATTAATTGGCATAAAGTCATTTAATTTTCCTACCTTCAGCTCAGAGCAGCTAAAAATATTCTTGGGAAGGTTCCCGGATGTGTACGCATCCAGGTACTTTCGTAAAAATGTACAATATACATTTTTATAATATAATACAAAAGCCTGATATAAATAATAATAAAAAATACTGTTTGGTTTCAGAATTTCAACTTTTTCAAGCTTATTATTGATATTCATTTACCTTGGAAAGGACACGCATGGATTTTACAACCAAAAACCAGGATGGTCGATACCAATTTCATTCCAGCAAAATTAAGGAATAAAAAGCACTAAATGTTTGATTCAGATTGATATCAATGCACATCATGATAAACACAATTTCAAATACAGGGTGTCAATCGTTATCTAGCCGTCTGGCTGGTATATTTGCATCTGTTGCGCTAGGTGTTGCAAGACATATTAAATAATTGACAAAATTAGATTTTGAATATATCATTGTACATATTTTGCAAACATTTATATAATATTAAATGGCTTTGAGGGTGATACAAGAAAATATATTTAGCAGGTACAATATTTTCTTGTATCACCCGAAAATAAGCCATATTCAATATTATTATTTTTTATTAATATCAGGATTTTAAAAATTATTAATTGGCATAAAGTCATTTAATTTTCCTACCTTCAGCTCAGAGCAGCTAAAAATATTCTTGGGAAGGTTCCCGGATGTGTACGCATCCGGGTACTTTCGTAAAAATGCGTCAGCAGAGAAACAAATTTTAAAAAGCCAAACCAGCCAAGAGACCACCTTTACACATACGCAAGGGCTTTGGCTGTTAGTAAGGGTCCTAAGGGGGGGTCTTCAAAAAAATACTAAAATTAGGGTCTGTTTATAGGAATTTTGTTTACGCAAATTTGAGAAGGATTCCTTTCTTTAATCTTATAACTTGTAACATGTTTTTTTCTCATTAAAGCAAAAAAGTGATTTTATTTTAAAGCTACATTGATTTTTTAATAGTATTTTTTGTATTTGGGAGTATTTTGAAAAGCGAAGTGCAGGGATATGAGAAAACAATACGCCAGCAATATCAGAGGTATC
>JXSR01S007737.1:5698-21452 GCA_000969725.1 Ophiothrix spiculata
TACATTAGATATGCTACAAGGAGCAACATGTACGAGCCGACAACTGGACCCTTTTGCCGCGGCGGTACACATATGAAATACGCTAACCATGATCATTATATGACCATGTCGCACTTGAACAAGACTTGATTAAAAACATCCTTTTTTTCTTACCTCAACAGAGAAATCGACCATCCACTATCAAATTTTCAAGCCAATGTAGTTGTTAAGCCTCGATATTGCTACAACCATGCCAATTACCATGCATGCATGTAAATGTAATGAACTGTCAGTGCAGTGTGAGTGTCTGTATGTTGACTGTACAAAATGCTGTCTCTCCTTCTGAACTGCCACTGTGTCAGCCGTAAAATTTGGACATATCACTACATGCTGTCATCGTAAACACGGCCGTAAATACCATTTCACAAGTCTCATAATCACCAGTAATTTTAGAAAAATTGGAAAATTATGATAATGACCACATACTGGTCTGTGAGTGTTCTTAGCTAAAATCGCGAATGTGTCTGTGGTCCAGTCGAAGACTCCGTATCAGGGAATATATAAGATTGGGAAATGACTGACACATTTATAAAGTGACACAGTATATGCGCGCCGCCATCTTGGCTTTTGAAGCACTTACCGCGTTGCGCATCTGCGTTGGTGCTACAATTCTAATTCATCGTAGTAAATAAACAATCATGAATGAAATGTCAAAGGCTGCGCTCTATGCTGCGCCGTGACTGCGTTCAGGTTTACGTCACTCACCGAAAAACTTCTCAGCAAGTTGTTCCAGAACACTTTTTTCTTCCCCATGATTGCGTCAGTCGCCATCTTGGTTCGCCGCAGCTTCTTCCTATTTAAGTAATGAACGACTGCCGTTATTGAGTGCCAGCGAAATGCCGGTGTCAGAGCCCTGTCCGTATGAATAAGATATAAAAATCCCTTTAAAAAGAAATGTGCCTAATCAACAAAAGGTTCAACCGGATGTAGTAGGCCTATATTGTTGATGTAGATTTTTTATTTTAAATCCAAAATTTCACCACCCCATTCTTTATAGTTTTGAAAATATGGCATAAAATATAATATTAATTAGTATACATTTTCTTGTATTTACGTGGTCTCAGATTTATGGTCCCGGATATGGCACATGTTTTACACTGGGAAGGAAAATGAAAACGTGTGTCCGTGCTTCGAAACATCATTGCTGTAACTCATGCTCAGCAAACCATGTCAAAATTACAACTCATGTTTTGGTGCTGCATTCCTTTAAAGTTTAGGATTTTAAAAAAATTTCACATTTTCACCTTTTATACCCAGACAGGCTAATACATGGTCTACTAACCCATAGGCCATATGAATGGTTTAAGCCCCTAAATCCTAATCCGATACACCTGCAAGAATGATAGATACGTGAGAATCTTGTCAATTAATATTATTCTATTGTCTTCCTTTTTAAAATTTTATCTTCACTTTTTGACAGCTATAACACTGCATTTCCACTAGTAAGATTTTTTCTCTAACTTATAGTTTTCTCATCTGAGCTGATTAGTGGGAATATGAGTGCTGATTATGAAATTAATTCGAATATGAAAGAAGTTTACACTGATGACGCGTGTGGCAAGCTATCGCCGATAAACCGTGTTTATCCGTAGAAAAACACTGTTTTTCGAATTATTGCACATCAGGCGATGTTTATCAGTCGATAAACAATGTTTTTCACCGATAAACAAAGTTTATCACAGAAAAACAGGGTTTTTCGCCAAAAACTATGTTTTTCGATCAAGTTTATTGAAAAACTATGTTTATCGCCGATAAATTGACTTTGTTTTTCGATCGTTTCAAACATTGATTATAAGTAAATAACATAGTGTTTTGATAATTTTTTCCATTATTTTTAAACCTGATTTTTGCCCTTTTGGAGGAAAAAGCAGTTAATAAGACTTCAAGTTCTGAAAAAAAAAATGCTTCGTACCAGAGAGGTGCCCCGGGGGGGGGGGGGTGTCACTTACATTAACGGAAGGTACGGGTATGTGTCGCCCTCAAGACCCCCTTTTCAAACCTCCTCTTCCACTCCCCAAGATGCTTATTACAAGTTTACTTCAGTTCCGATTCGGGAAAAAAATCAGTTCCATAGGCCCTATTTTTTTTAAATCAATTTTTGATTTTTGACCGTCTTGATTGGAGAAACCATGATTTGGACCAGACGAGTCTCTTTTAAAAAGGTTTTTATACAGGTGTTTTAGTGTCGTTCGCCTCTAGGTTTGCATCCGCTGAAAACTTTCACTTCCGGATCCAATGTTTTGACAGGTCGAAAATGATATTGATGTACTTAGCAGCCGTCACAGGGACTGTGTTATTAGCTGGTTATCTTTTGCTAAAAAAGATGTTTAAAGCAGGCAGCCCGTTATTTGCTGTTGGGTAAGCAACTGTAGACTGTTAGACTAGTTTCACGTGTGCTTATTTACATGATTTTAGACAAATTTCACTGAAAATGAGAAGTGTCCTGCTTGTTAAACTTAAAGTCACACTTAAGTTAAACACTGTCAAATTTATACATGAAAAGTAGGGTGTTCTGTTGTAAGTTCGGAAATTTACACAGCTCAAGATGCAACCACACATGCAGGTTTGTAGATCATGTGCCAGGAATATTCAGTTGAACCACGTTTATCACCGCGCAATTTGTTGTACACTTGACTGCCGGGCTAATAACATTTGGTGGACAATAAGAGTTATTGATTGCTAACAAAGCCTGCTCCACAGAAGATTTTAAATTTCGACATTTTGCCAATGATAACAAAATGACAAATCCATCTTGTTTTCGTGGATTTGGTCGTTTTAAGTAATTTTCTCACAAAATAATCAAATGGCATGAAACACGAGCCTTTAAGCTTTATTTTGTGTGTTACCAAATTATGGCGAATGTCCTGGTTATTTGAAGTGAGAAAACGCAATTTTTCAAAGATATTTTTAAGAAATAATTTTCTATAAAATTGTAGTTTAAAATTCCACATTTTTATCATCTTTCTCAAGATCATTGGATTTGAATTGCTCGAGAAACACAAGCCAAAAAACTTTGTTTTTGGCTTGAGGCAAACTGTGTAGTACAGCCTATCACATAAAGGCCATTTGTGCATAAATTGAAAAATACAAACGGTACTTGAACAAACAGAAATGTGTTATTCCATATTCATGAAAGGAACCTTTTTGAATTAAATTTATGAAAATCGCACTGTTTGGATCAGAAAAATCAAACCGTTTGTTGGTTTGTTTACCTCGGTGACGATTTGTAAACATATCTTCAAACATCATTTTTGTGTGACTAACAACTTTGGGAAGTGTTAAATAATAGGTAAATTTAGTATAAATATCCTTTGTAATGTTCGTGGAGGGTTGCAGTTCGTATTTGATAGCTATGATCATTTTGGGGGATATTGGGTATGTGCACTTATGCGCAGGTTTTATTGCAGAGCTTGCTTCTGGCTGTGGTGCCAATACCACAGCCAGATATTTCGGGTAAGATTTGAACGATGAAAATATCTATGTTTCAGGAAAATTGAGGTCCTATCTGTTCATGATGAATTTGGAAGCCCAATTATCAAATTGTGGCATTGTGAATTTCAAAACAATTTTTAATTTTTCATTACCGGTAAAATCAGACAGAGTGTAATATCATTTTGGTTGGCCTAGAAAAGAAAATAACACACTTTTCAATGACCTGCTGATGCTGGTTGGTTGCATAAGAAATTTCATTCATTCGCAGTAAGGCGATGAAAAAAGTAGGGTCTGTTGGTCAGGTGAATTTTTTTCTAAATCTTTGTTTGCCTAAAATCCAAAAAAATTGGGAGAAAAACTGAAATTTTTTTACAAAGAAATTTAAAAAAAAATTATTACTTCTGACCCAAAAACGACTGATTTTACATGATTTTGGCAAACCTAAAAAAATTAAAACCGCAAATCGGGACACAGGCCCATAAAACCTGGGTTTTCTTCTGTCGCCTAAGTGATTTTTCCCTTTCTGATTGATCTTTTTTAAAGTATGGAATTTTTAGATGATCAAGTACCTCATTCTTGTCAATAAATGTTTTCTGCACCTTATTTGATGGTAGTGTCACCAAAATATATATAGGCATGGCATATAAGTTCGTTCAGTGTGTAGACTTCAAGAGAAAGTCCTCTTTTGGTCTATGCGCTGCAAGCTTGTTTTAGGTGTGGAAGGTCCCGGGATGGAATCCCGGCTGGGCCACATACTTTTTCAGCGCTGGTACGCCTCGTGATAGTTACAATAAAGTAAGTAGGGTGGTTACATTTGGCCCATTACAATTTGGTGTCAGCTGATGGTTCCTACGGTTTCTTAAAAGACCTAGGCGGACCCCTAAATGAATTGAGAGCGGAATATTGGGTTGTACTTATTCAGACACGAAGATGTGTCTAGTGTGAGGGAGGGGGAGTAATGTCACAAACGTATTTATAAAGTTCCTTCTGCAACATATACAACCATGCACACTAAAATAAGCAGGTGACTTGTTTGCTATTTGCCATCCCCTTTTTGTTAGATTACTCATGCATTATTGTAAATAATATTTTATGAGCATCCATTGAAATGTTTGTTGATCTTGAAAAAAATTGAAATGTGTACTATGATCACGGCATGCATTTGTAACATTTTTGTAATTTTTCTTTTGCGTGATAATTAATTTTCTAAAGTTTTTGTTTGGTATCCTGCTCGACTACCATGACATAGGGCTTTAGCAATTCACTAAGGTGTGCAAGAGCACATTTCCCACATTTTTCATGATGTATGTTGTCCCAAAGGAGAGAAAGTATACTTTGACTCATCTCTTATGAATGATTCAAGAGTTATATCCAAAAACAGGAAAGGTCATTCCAAAGGTCATGAGATGGGCCTATATGGGAGTCAAAAATTTCAAAAGTGTGTGACTTTGTTCAAAATGGTCTTGTATCTTGTATTGGGATGCTTATCTTGAGCAGCATCATTAATTACAGCTTGGAAGCATATGGGGCCAATTTTTTGAGGGAGCCAAGCTTTATGTGTACTGTAGGTTATTTGGTTTGTTACAATATCCTGCTTAGCATCAAAATACCCTACATGGAGTACCGGTATTTCATTTTTTGTTTGCTTTTGTCTGAGATTTTTAACTGATAAAAAATTGGTTTTACTGACAAATACTAAGATTGCTATTTTTGCTTTAATATTCACAGGTACATGTTTTACTCAAAAACTAGTCTTGGAAATTATTACCATCGAAAAAACATCAAAGAAGCCAAAGAAAAATACCCTGATGGGCACTCAGTAGTAGAATCACAGGACTTCCAAGGTAAAATTATACCCTAATGCTGCGATCACATAGAAGTGAATGGTATACGATTTTTGCTATACGCTTGCCGTTAAGGTTCTCACTAAAATATGAGTGCCTCCACGAAAGTGTTTAGCAAATACCATATACTGTACACTTCTATGTGATCGCACCCTAATGGGCACACAGTTGTAGAATCATAGGACTTCCAAGGTAAAATACCCTTATGGGCACTCAGTAGTAGAATCACAGGACTTCAAGGTAAAATTATACCCTAAGGCTGCGATCACATAGAAGGGAATGGTATGCGATTTTTCGCTATATGCTTGCGGTGAAGATTCTCACTAAGAATATGAGTGCCTCCACGAAAGTGTTTAGCAAATACCATATACTGTACACTTCTATGTGATCACAGCCTAGTGGGCACACAGTAGTAGAATATCATAGGACTTCCAAGGTAAAATACCCTGATGGGCACTCAGTAGTAGAATCACAGGACTTCAAGGTAAAATTATACCCTAAGGCTGCGATCACATAGAAGTGAATGGTATACAGTTTTTAGCTAGGTTCTCACTAAGAATATGAGTGCCTCCACGAAAAGTGTATAGCAAATACCATATTACCGCACACTTCTTTGTGATCGCAGCCTAATGGGCATGGTCATAGGACTTCCAAAGTAAAATACCTTGAGACTTGATGGCTCTGCTTTCCACATTGCAGCAGTTGACTGTTATGTCAATACAAAAAAAAAGAACAGCAGATCATTTTTCTAGAGTTTATGCAAGTCAGATTTCAAAATAGTGACAAAGGTCTTAAAAAGGACTAAAGCTAAGTCTTCCTTTCCATATTGTATTCTAAGTGATATACTTGAGCTGCAATTGCCCTCCATAGTTGACTGTCCTCTGTAGCTCAAGTCACTGTTGGTGCTTCAAAGCGGGTACGCAACTTTGGTTTGGTAGGAATGTACCGCTGGGAAATTTAAAGTACCAACCATACAGATACCAATTTTCATGAAAAAGAATATGTCAAAATGTCAAAAATGTGCACCAATTTAGTGCAATTTTTTTTATTTTTGTTCTAAATTTTTTTAAAATCTGAGATTTTCACCATTTTGGCGCGAATATTAGAAGATTTTGAAAAATTGACCCATCAAAATACCACATTTTGCCAAGAAAAAGGAGCCATTGGCATACCAACCTGATTTTGCTATCCTATGTTTTAGGCACATCCCTGTAATCACTTTTGTACTAAGTACCCCCCCCCCCGGGCTTCAAAAGTCCTTTGTTTTTATATTTTCCCTACCAAAATCTATCATATACATCCTTACCCTTATATCAAAAAGATACCCATGATTGTATATTTTGTAATTTATTTCAGATTTCAAGCTCCAGCCCATCCCAATGGTTGATGATAACTATGCATACCTTATCATAGAGAAGTCTTCTAACACTGGCGTCCTGGTGGACCCATCAGATGCAGAAGTAGTACAGGTAACTATGCATACGCTGTTGTCATAGAGAAGACTTCTTATACTGTATCCCCTCAGGTGGTGATCTTTGATTGGAAGCTGAAAGCCCAATATGTTAAGAACGGACCATTCTTCTGGATGTCATGTTTCTGTATTTTACAGCAATGACAAGATAGAGATTAATCAGGAATCAAATTCAGTCGATGGTTACAGTGTCCCAGGATCCACAGTATAAAAAGTGTGATCCCTTTTCCACTAATGTTAAAGATGATTTGATAAATGTGATGGCTGTCCCCAAAAGGGGGGAATTTGCAGATAATATTGATTTTGATTTTTTCATTTCATCTGTTACAACATTTTCTATGCTTTAAAATGACACCTTACTTGTTGAAATTGATCAAGTCGATCAAATTTTTATTGCAAGCTTACGAGTAACTTTATTTTGAATTAGACCATCCCACGTCCTTTGAGCTCATCGTTGTATGTCTTTTTGGTATTTTTTATTTCCTTACTTACTGTTTGATTTATGTTGTGTTATATAGGGGTCGGCTATTTAACGGGCCTCATTGGCCTTCCAGCCGTCTCCTCCATAAGATTTTATTTGTCTGTCATTTATATGTACTGTTTTATATGGAAATAATAAAGTTGAAGTTGAAGTTGAATTTTACAACAGAAAATCTGCTGGAAATTCTTGTTATTTTCTGTATTTTTTGCTGCCTGTTTTCACAATTTTCTTGAAAAGTGTTCTGTCGCAAAGTCCCCCCTTTTCAGGGTGAGCCATCACAAATATCTGTGCTTTCTTGTAATTAATTTGTAATTGCCCTTCTGTCTCCTTTGTATAGGTTTATATTGATGAGGCTAATGTTTCAAGTATTGCAGCTATACTTACAACACACAAGCACTGGTAAGGACAGATCACAACTTAAAGACCAGGGGCCGATTTCACTAGTGTTAAAATGCATCTTTAACCCATCATAAGACCAAAACACATTGTTAGCTATGACCACCTCTTGACCGCATGCAACGTTAAGGGTTAGATTTTTCTAAAACATAATTCATATACCATACGATGCGTTGAACTTTTACAAAGGGTTTTCATGTCTTAGTAATATCAAGTTGTAGTTACGAACTAAACCCTTCAGAGCTGCGATGCATCATAACTGATGGTTAAATTGACCCAGGTTGGAGGTGTATAGGGAAGTCATCAATCGATGCAAGTTGATAAGGGATGGGGAACTCTTTTAAACTACCATGTTATTGCTTTAGGAATAGGGGCGGTGGTAACTGATATTTGTACCTGGGTAACCACTTGCTTAATTGCTATGTGAAATCAAAAATTGGCAAAAATGAGTAAAATGAAACCCTTCATAAGACCATAAATCTACTCTATCTGTTTGAATGGGTACCCTATCCAGGACCATACCTGTTAAAATTAATACCCAATCTGAGACCATGCGTAAATGTGGCGAAATAATTATTACAAAACATGGTGTGTAATTGTAACTGTTCACCATTAGGCAAAAAAAACCCCAAGTTTGTTTCCTGTTGGTGGTCAAAAAACCTAAATGCGAAATGCGGTTTTTTATTTTATTTTGTTTTCTATTGTTCAAGAGGTGCTAAGGCAAATTTTGATTGAAAATCCGCATGGGTGATGACTTTTTCAGTAAGAAACCTGTCCGGTTTCAGGTTTTTGTTGAAAAGAAAACACTTCTTTAGTAAAAATTTTGCAATTTTCCCCGTTCTTTTTATCAAATTGGCTTTTTTTATTTTCGTTTTCTAAAATATCAAATAAAAAAATGAAATGCGCAAATAATGACGCCAAAACGAAATGCGCGCGGCGCACTGGAAACAAACTTGTTTTTTTGTTTTTGCCTAATTATAACAATGTCACTAGGTATTTGAAGCTTTTTTATTGGCATTGTAGACACTATAATCATCAGTTTAACGATTTTTCTTAATTGATACTCTTATCAGAAACTGAAAAGCCAAAGTTGATACTATGTGAGACTTGCAGAGCACCAGGTTGATTTTGATACCCTATACAGGGTGAGTCAAATTAAAGTCTAATCAACGGAGGAATTTTTTTACAGGAAATCTGTTTACGGTTATCAACTTTAATTTTACTGAATAAATAACAAATTTAATCAGCTTTCATGAGAATTTTATTTTATTGAGATTGACCAATGCATATAAAAGTTACAGCCGTTTAAGTAAAGATACCCAATTTTGATTTCGAACAAATTTTCTTCAACATGAACTTTTTACTGTACAGCGGTAGGTAGTATCTTATTGATTGTGCATTGATGAACTTGATGCTGCTTTCAAAATATTAAATGGGCACGCATTGTGCAGAGATACTGAAGAAGATTCAATGGTGTGCAGATCAAAGTACTGATGGTCATTTCAGATATCAGAGCACGATCTTGACAACCAATGTCATGAGATAAATCGTTGCGCAACAATGTAACAATCGGCACTGGCATTTTGTTGCAATTAAGTATCATCAGACTCATAATCCGGTTAAAGATCGCCATCTGTTTTGTCTGTAGTTTACGGATGCCAACCAGGTCCGGGACTAGGTCCCATCACCTCAAGTCATTAAAAATATTGTTTATAAGCTAACGACCACACAACTCTTCATAACAGAAACAAGGGAGGCTCTGGAAGATCCTGATCTGGATGATTCAACAAAACAACAACCGATTTAGAAGAGCTTTTATGAGAGATCTAAACATTATGTAAAGAGTCAACCCACTACCCGATATTTCACAGTCCACATTCAACAGCCTATTCTTTTCTTGTTATTTTAGTTATTTTATTTCCATTATCATAGGCGTTCCTAGATTGAAAGAGACAACAGCCTTTGTTATCAGTACGCACGTTAACTAAATAGCGTAGTGTGTTCGCCATTCAAACTGGGTACCTCCACTCAAATGACTATAACTTTAGAATGCTTTGTCCGATTTCAACACAATAAATTTTCTATGAAAGCTAATGAAATATGACATCTCATATAGGAACAATTTTGCCAAAGAATAAATGGAACTGGATATATAAAATCACTGATTAGATTACACTTTATTTTGACTCACCCTGTATTGCAATTAAGTCTAAAGACCTGTCCAGGTCTCACATTTTTGCATGTGGGTGGTTACCCAGTAAAAATACTCAGTTACATCGGACTATTACCCCAAGACTATTTGTTCATCATGTCAAGGTACACTGGGCTTGTTTCAGAATGATCCAGAGGTGCAATCTTAACCCCATATCCACCAACAACATTCCGTTTTCTAAATTCTTGTTGAATCACATATTTGTAATAAACATGGAACTTGTTAAAACATTTACACTGACAGGTTTAAATTTTAATTCATTTTTCTCTTTTAGGTAGAATATTGAATTTTTTTTCTTATATAGGAACTTGTGTTTAAGTTCAGGAAGTTGAAAAAAATTGTACAAATATATGACTTCCTGCACTTAAATATCATGTGAGCTAAATTAACAAAACAGGGAGTGTTTTACTAAATATTTCAGATGAAAATGGATGATAAGTGGGCAGTTTGTTATTTTAAATGTGAAGTACAGGTTTCTAAGTCAATATTTGTTTTTATATCATAGTTTTTATTTGTATCAAGTGCACACAGTTGGTGATACAATATGTTAAAGAGGTTATGGGCGTTTCCAGTGATGAAAATTGTTTTTTAGATTTTACCCCATGTAATTTCATCTCCAGCTATCATTTTAAAACAGTTGGTGACCCCATAATTTTTTTTTAGACTTGACATCCACTTGACATTCAATATTGACCAACTAAATATTTAAAGATTCTGTAGGTAGCAACTATTTGAAAAATCAGTATTTTGTGGTATAGGAAAATACATGTAAAAAGTTTCATCTCTGAAGGCCCGTTGGTTTGGGAGCAATGGTTACTATTTCGCTCTTGGAAGACAATGCATAAATAACAAGTGCACGTTTTGTGTTTAAGACGCAAATCTTATGCTTAGATACCACTCGCTCGTTTTGTCAAAATTATCCCTCCACTCACCAATAACTGATTATGTAACACTGCCAACTGTTGGTGAAAATTAACAATGTGATCGTCTTAAAGGGGATAATTTTATTAATTGAACTCAGTATCATTAAAAAAACTTGTCAAGTACAGTAAATTTGGGCATACTGTTATTTATTTGTTTGTTAAGAGTATTCAGTCAAGTATTCATACATTTACCCTTTATTTCTAGGGACCATTCAGGAGGCAACTCAGAGCTGAAGAAGATTCACAAAACCGCCCTTGTGTACGGCAATTCTACTGATGGTGTACCAGGACTTACACAGTAAGTTATCATTAAAAAGGTTCACAAAACTGCCCTGGTGTATGGCAATTCTACTGATGGTGTACCAGGACTTACACAGTAAGTTATCATTAAAAAGGTTCACAAAACTGCCCTTGTGTATGGCAATTCTACTGATGGTGTACCAGGACTTACACAGTAAGTTATCGTTAAAAAGGTTCTCAAAACCGCCCTTGTGTAGTGTATGGCAATTCTACTGATGGTGTACCAGGACTTACACAGTAAGTTATCATTAAAAATTTTCTCAAAACTGCCCTTGTGCATGGCAATTCTACTGACGGTGTACCAGGACTTACACAGTAAGTTATCGTTAAAGAGGTTCTCAAAACCACCCTTGTGCATGGCAATTCTACTGACGGTGTACCAGGACTTACACAGTAAGTTATCATTAAAAATGTTCTCAAAACCGCCCTTGTGTATGGTAATACTACTGATGGTGTTTATTGTAAAAAGGTTCTCAAAACCAACCTTGTGTATGGGAATTCTACTGATGGTGTGCCAGGATTTATACAGTAAGTAATCATTAAAAAGGTTCACAAAACCGCCCTTGTGCATGCCAATTTTACTGATGGTATACCAGGATTTACACAGCAAGTTATTGTGAAAAAGGTTCTCAAAACCGCCCTCGTGTACGGCAATTCTACTGATGGCGTACCAGGACTTACACAATAAGTTATTGTTAAAAAGGTTCTCAAAACTGCCCTCATGTATGGCAATTCTACTGATGGTGTACTAGGAATTACACAGTAAGTTATAACATAACATAACATAACATAAACATAACATAGATTTATTCTTTCCACAATTGCCATTTTACAGTAAATACATAGAGAATATATATATATGAAACAACAATGTGGAGGAGGACTGGAAAATAAGCCGAGGGCCTGTCTAGTTCCAGACTCCGTATAAATACAATAAGTTAAAATATATTTACATTAAATATTTCCTTTATCTATATCAATTAGTGCTAGTATTTGGAAATAAGATGTTTCTTGTATGTATCTTTGAAACCTTTAACATTATCAGAATTTTTAATCTTATCAGAAATATTGTTCCATACTTCAACCCCACGATAAGAAATTGATTTTTTTCCGAATTGAAGTTTATTATTAGGATATTTAAAGTTACTAGCATATCTGGTATTGTAGTTATGAGTATCTGCATTAGTGGTAAACATTAGATTAAATGTTGAAGGTAACAGATTATTGCAATATTTATACATGAATGTCCCAATATTTAACAAAGTTCATCAATTTTAAGTTGATTATATTTAATGAACAGTGGATTAGAATGGCTTCTGAATTCACTATGATTTATTGCCCGAAGTGCCCGTTTTTGCAAAATATGAAGCCTAGTTTTGGCAGTAACCCCTGTACTGCTCCATGCAGTGATTCCATAGTTTATATGTGAAAGTACTAAAGTATTATAATGACTAAGTAGCGCTGTTTCTGGGAGAAAATTTTTCACCTTGAATAAAATTCCAATGCTACTAGAACATTTCTTAGCTAGTTGATTAATATGATTTTCCCACGTAAGATTTTGATCTATAGTTACACCTAAAAATTTACACGCATTGACACAAGTTATTGTTAAAAGGGTTCTCAAAACCACCCTTGTGTATGGCAATTCTACTGATGGTGTACCAGGACTTACACTGTAAGTTATTGTTAAAAAGGTTCTCAAAACTGCCCTTGTGTATGGCAATTCTACTGATGGTGTACCAGGACTTACACAATAAGTTATTGTTAAAAAGGTTCTCAAAACTGCCCTCGTGTATGGCAATTCTACTGATGGTGTACTAGGAATTACACAGTAAGTTATTGTTAAAAGGGTTCTCAAAACCACCCTTGTGTTTGGCATTTCTACTGATTGTGAACCAGGACTTATACAGTAAGTTATCGTTAAAAAGGTTCTCAAAACCACCCTTGTGTATGGCAATTCTACTGATGGTGTACCAGGACTTACACAGTAAGTTATCATTAAAAAGGTGAAAGTTCACATTCCCACTTGAAATGGATTGGCACTTTAATACTTGTATTGGAACAGAGACAAAACGCAATACTCAAGTAGCAATAAAACATGTGTACATGGTAGATAGTGAAGCAGACCTAACAGAACTTGCTTATTTGCATTGTATGAAAAGGTTTTGGCCTGTTTGTCTCATTAAATCAATCTCCTAGTGAATATATGCACACACAGGGATTGTGTTATCATTGATCTCTTGGGTCAGTGCACAATGACTTATACTGTATACTTGATAGCCGATTGGATGGCCGATGGTGTTGTATATTATCTTCTTGTCCATGGAAACTATTTGACCAATCATGTAAAGTTTTCTATCAATGTTTAGCTTAATAAACTGGCAATAGAAATATCAAATGCGAGGGCGTGAACAAAAGAAGCCCAAACACGAGAGGGCAGCTAGAAGGTGTCATGAACAGGTGAAATTGGCGAAACTGGACATTTCCTCATTGAAAAATGCTCGACTCTGGCAATGGTTTTAGGCCCTGTCCGTGGAAACTATGATCATTTTGCCTGTTTTACTTTAATAATTTGTTAGAAGAATATAGTTATTAATATAAAATTTGAGCTGTGGAAGACTTGTATTTACATATTTATTTTTTTACAGAATAAAATATTCTCAAACATGGGTAAAATTCCCATGTTAAAACTTGCATGATTTGTTTAAATTAGCAAAAGAGACTACTTTTCCATATGAAGTTAGGTCCTGTGCCTTAGCTGTGATGACCCTCCACATTCTTTTGTCCAGCGTAGCTGTCCCCACTTCTGGTGCTTCAGGCCCTGTATCAAATCTGGTCTATGTAGGTGAGAGATGGTCTGCCAGGCTTTTAGAACTATTAATCTTGAGGCCAGTTATTCAGCATAATATCATAAATTGCTACTCTCAGTTTGCGACTTAACAGATCTAAATGTAGCAGTGCTTTTCATGGGTGTCAGTTAAGCATTTGTGAGGTTTACCTGAGTGGCATGTTGGAAGACACACTTATTGTGGTCTGCGCTTACCAGTGTGCCACGCATGTTCTGTATTCTGCTTAAAACAAATGTCTAGATAGAAGTCCAGGGAGTTCAGATATATTGATGTACATATGCGTAAACATAGGTTTATAAAATACCTCCTAAACAGGTTTTAGCTTCCCTTGAAAAAAAGGGATTTTAGGATTTCAAACACCCTTTTATGCAGACATTGTGTGTTTTTATTTTGGAAAATGTAAAAAAAAACACCCACATTTTTGTGTTGGTCAGGAAAAAATTAGCCCTTATTCTATGTTTTTTTTTGTTCATGCATGTGTACACCAATATAGATAGCTCAGTGCCCCCCCCCCCCTTGGGATATGAAGATTGTTTGTAATTGCCATTGATTTGCCTGTTTTATGCTCTGGTTAGTTATTGCTCAGTGGTGAGACACTACAGATGTAATGTACTAACAAGCAGTCCCTTCTGTAACTCAATCAATTAACAGTATCTTTCATTCCTTTATAATAATTTCAGCCATGTCAATGATAAGGATGAGTTCAAGGTTGGTAACTTACAATTCACAGCATTGTTCACTCCTGGTCACACAGTCGGTAAGTCATATATATCTTCTTCAGTGTGTCAGATTCATATTTTATACACATATTTTTAACATTATGTGAAATTATTGTTAACAGTCCAACAGAGCTTAATATCTAAGAGCTAAATAGGAATAATTATAAGCAATCCCACCATGTTTCTTGTAGTTGTAAGCTCTAAGTTTCATGTGTAGTTAATTTTATTTAACAGCTTGTCCTAGAATGTGAAAACACCCTTAAAATTAAACTCCTGCATGTCAGTGGCCATAGAAATGTCACCTTCACCCGAAAAACCATTGTAAGAGCAGCGCACACAAGACTGAACACAATATGGCATGTGTTACAAATATGTGACCTTCCATATCGAAAGGTACCTTAAGGTGATTTTTGGTTTGGGCTCATCTGAAAGCTGAGATTTTAAGCTTTAATTTAAGCTTTAAATTAAAATGACACCTTGCATTTGGTTATTGGATGTTCGGTTGCAAAGTTGCATCCAAATTTGTAAAAGGCATCGGGCTGATTCAGAAAACTAGAGTTCTGAGAAAATCAAGTTCAAAGTTTTTGTACTGAGTAAAACTTGAATGGAGAGGGGATTTTTATCTTGGCTTTGGTCTCTTCTGGTCTCATTTTATCTTGGTTTTGGTTTCATCGTACATGTACTATGGTTTAGAGTCAGTTATACTCAGTTAATGATAGCCAGAACTTTTCCAGTATATTTCCATTTTATTGTGTTAGGTGGTGGACTGGTTTTTCTTGTGGATTACCAGAGTGAGGAACGAGCAACCTCTACCTTCCATAGCTCATTTTTCTTCTTTTTCTAGTTCTTCTCCTTCCAGAATTCCAGTTGCCTAGGTTAAGTGGTTGTCATCGGTTAGGTAGGGTTAGATGCACCTGAGCCTTGAGATGATCAGTGACTCTGACACCAGCAACACTGACCTGCGTGGACATACTCACAATGGTTGGTGGTTGGTGGCTCAGGTGTATCCCCATATGATTTAGTATGGGTGGCAATTGGTACAGATGCTGAACCTATTTCTAAAATCCACCCATGTCCAAACATAGTTA
>JXSR01S007737.1:74125-96716 GCA_000969725.1 Ophiothrix spiculata
CGATGCCTTTTACCAATTTGGGTGTAACTTCGCAACCCCGAACATCCAATAACCAAAATCAAGGTGTCATTTTAAAGCTAAAAATCTCAGCTTTCAGATGAGACCAAAAAAAATCAATTTTGATTTAGCCGACCTTAAGGTACCTTTCGATATGACGGGTCACAATTATGCTAATCCCAAATATACCTATTTTCTCAGCAATGGTTCAATTTAAGTTGGCTTATCAATTTAATTGCATCATACATTTAGATCCAAACAGTTAAGCCAAGTCATAGGACTAGGAATTCATCCTAGGCTAATTTTCCAAGATATGCAATTGTTGGACGTAAATGGTTATGTCATTCAAATGAAATAAGCGTAAAGGCGAATTCATACTCGGCCTCCAAACAAAATATTTCCTACCAAACATTTGGTCGTGACGTCACCAAATATTTGCCATCGAACTTAAAGTATGAACGGTTAGCAAACATTTGGTCCAATGTATATGGCAATTCAATAGCATGTGCAATCTAGCGCAAAATTTTATTTGGTCTCAACTCGGTGTTGAAGTTATTTTGTTTGGAGTCACTCGTCATTTTGACGTCACGACCAAATGTTTGGTAGGAAAAAATTTGTTTGGAGGCCGACTATGATTTGGCCTTAACTCCAGAACGCCTTTATCGATCATCCAAATTGTTCCACCATTTGAAAGGTAAATCAATTATCTATTTAAATATGAACATTATTTGTTGAAGATATTTCTTCTACTTTACAATATGATGTTCATCTCAACTATTGCAATTTTTATGGCTCACTCGGCATACTATGTTTAAAGATTTCAACCACAAATGGCCGACATTTTTTTGATAAATTGGTGTTTCTTAAAAAGTGTAAGTTGCAGGCTATGTTAGCCATTTTTGATAATTTTTTTACAGTACTTCGAACTAACAAAAGGTGGTGAGGTCCGCAATGACGAACTTTGTTTAGAACCAGATGCAACAGCAAATTATGTTATGCTCAATTTTTGCCGAAAAGGGAACCAGCCAATACCGGAGCGACAGAAATGGGTACATAAAGTGGTGAGTTGGCCATTATATTGATATTAATTTTCAAGTGCTGTACTGAAGTTAATTTTCTTTTGTACCTTTTCAATACTTACTAAGCCTATTGTATTGTTTTTCCTGCTTACTATGTTTAGAAAAAGATATTTAGTGTTTTTCCCATTCTTATTTTGTTTTTCCTGCTTTTTGTTAAAAAGACATGAAGATTTTTTTTCAAATACCTATGTTTTTCATTGCTTTCTCTGTTTAGCATCTGTTTATAAAAGAAGTAGTTTTTTTTCAAATTCTCATGTGCGTATTGTCTTTCTCTGTTTAACTAATTATTTAAAATCTAGGCTTTTTAATATTCTCATTTATTTTATTGTTTTTCTCTTGTTTAGAAAAGACATGTCGATATTTTACAATTCTAAGTATTTTATCATTTTTCTTTGCTTCTGAGTTTAGAAAAAGACGTAAGATTTTATTTACATTGTTCTTATGTACTTCATTGTTTTTCTGTGTTTCGTTTATCCGTTTTGAAAGACATGTAGATCATCTTGACTTTATTTATATTTTAGTTCTCCATTTCAAGTCTCATGTATAGTTTTTCTATGTTTAGACATGGATTTTTCCTGTAAATTCTTTCGTGGTACATGCCTATTATTGGTATTTTCTGTGTTTAACTTCTCTGTTAAGAAAGACGGGTAGATTGTTCTCAATTCGCACGTATTTTTTCTGTTTAGAAAAAAGACAAAGACATGTTTTTCCAAGTCTTCTGTATTCGACTGTTTGTCTCTGTTAAGATTCACTATTTCGAGATGCATTTCCCCCAATCGAATTGTATGAATTAAAAAAAAGACGGAAATCATGATTCAATAAATGACGATTCAATAAATGACAGAACTTTTTGGTTCTGTCGAAAAAAATGTATGTATTCATTGTTTTTCTCCGTTTAGAAAAATACATGTTAGATTTCCCTTTTAAACAGAGAAGCTTTACAAAGAAAGAACATTTTAGAAAGAGTTGAATTTTGCAGGGTTTGGACCTTTTTCAAATCTTAATAAATACTAGTGGACCCACAGATGGTGGTGGCGGTGACCTTGAAATGGCCTCGGATGAACTTTTTGAACATTTTGTGTTGACCTTGAAAATGACCTTTTGACCTTGGATAATGCCATTATGACCTTGACCTTAAGTAAAGGACTTTATGGTCTAAGTTTGGTCAAGCTTAGGTTCGTGAGTTATGGCAGTGACCTTGAAATGACCTCAGGTTGAAATGACCTGGGATGACCTCAGGTCACCTTAACAATTTCTCAAGATTTGACCTCAGACTGACCTTTGACGACCCCCACCGGGCCACCCCTATAATAATACACAAGGGGGCCAATTGCTATTCATGGTCCAAGTTTGGTCCAGGTAGGGTCAAGGAGTTATGGCCTAGACCTCGAAATGACCTGGGATGACCTAAGGTCAACTTTTCGGACAATTTAGATGACCATTGACCTTGGACGACCTTGCCGCACCCCCTCAAAAACGCGAAACTCGATCCTCCTCGGACCAAGTTGCACCCACCCACCAAGTTTCAGGAGCGTGCGACCCACCATCTCCGAGAAAATAGATTATTTGATTGTTTTTCTCTGTTTAGAAAAGACATGTCGATATTTTTCAATTCTAAGTATTCTATTATTTTCCTTTGCTTCTGTGTTTAGAAAAAGACGTAAGATTTTATTTACATGGCTCTTATGTACTTCATTGTTTTTCTGTGTTTCGTTTCTCCGTTTTGAAAGACATGTAGATCTTCTTGACTTTATTTCTATTTTAGTTCTCCATTTCAAGTCTCATGTATAGTTTTTTTATGTTTAGACATGGATTTTTCCTGTAAATTCTTTCGTGGTACATGCCTATTATTGTTCTTTTCTGTGTTTAACTTCTCTGTTTAGAAAGACGGGTAGATTGTTCTTAATTCTCACGTTATTTTTTGTGTTTAGAAAAAAGACAAAGATATGTTGATTGTTTTTCCAAGTCTTCTGTACTCGACTGCTTTTCTCTTAAGATTCACTATTTCGAGATGCATTTTCCCCCCGAATTTTATGAATTAAAAAAAAGAAAACATGATTCAATAAATGGCAGAACTTTTTGGTTCTGTCGAAAATGTATGTTTTCCTCCGCTTAGACAAAATACATGTAGATTTCCCTTTTAAACAGAGAAGCTTTACAAAGAAAGAACATTTTAGAAAGTTGAAATTTTGCAGGGTTTGGACCTTTTTCAAATCTTAATAAATACTAGTGAACCCGCGGATAGTGGTGGCGTTGACCTTGAAATGACCTCGGATGACCTTTTTGTGTTTGACCTTGAAAATGACCTTTTGACCTTGGGATGCCATTTTGACCTTGACCTTAAAGGGACTGGCCTAGATTCTTCCCACTTATTTTTTACCTACATATTGTTTTACTTTAATCGATAGAACATGTTTATAGTAATATAACCTACAAGTAGTTTTCCATGATTTTGAGGAATATTGAAGAAAATTGTAATTCTTTACCTACTTTATTTTTTGTCGCCGGAGACAAAAAGTGAACTCGATCCTCCTCAGACCAAGTTACAGCCACCCTTCAAGTTTCAGGAGCGTGCGACCCATCTCCGAGAAAATAGATGGACAGACAGACACACAGACAGACATAGCGTATTATTATATAGATAATTTGTTTTATGATTTCCTTATTTAGCTTCTTTGTTTAGACAGATTTATTGCTATTCTCCATTTAGACCAGATATAAATTGTATGCAGCGCCCAAAGAATGATAAGTTTCTTGCCCATGGAAACAAGGTGACGTAGTTCAACCGGGCTCGAACTCAGAACCTCTGTATTTTGAGTCACAAGCTCTAACTGCTCTGCCACTCTCCCCTAAAGGAAGACATTTTTTTCAGTTTATATGTACATAACTATTTTCTCTATTTTATTGTTTTCCAATATTTTTGGTAAAAAATACAATCCACTTTCATGAAAAGAAAAATCTACATGCCTTCTGAACAGAGAAAACAAGTCTTAAGAGGAAAAAAGACAAAATGCATGTCCATTTCTAAACAGTAACAAAATACATACGATCTGGATGTTTCTGTGTGTATGTTGGCCATTTGGAAAAAAAAAAGTGTTTTTTTTCTCTCTGGTTAGATTCTGTTTAGAAAGAGGCATGCATTTTTTCCAATTCATATAAGTATTTTTAAATTGTCTGTTTATTTTCTCTTCTGTAGAAAAATCTGCACAATTTCCAAATTCTTTATGCATTTGTTTCATTTTCTCTTCACCTACTGTACATATTGTATTCTATTGATTATCTCTGTTTAGCGTCCGTGTTTAGAAGAGGACATACATTTTAATAAAATTGTCAGCAAACTTAAAGGGACTGGCCTAGATTCTTCCCACTAATTTTTTACCTACATATTTTTTTACATGAATCGGTAGAACATGTTTATAGTAATATAACCTACAAATAGTTTTCCATGATTTTGAGGAATATTGGAGAAAATTGCAATTCTTGACCTGCTTTAAAAAAAAAAGATCTGAAAATAGTGTTTCTAGTTTCAAAATTTAAAAAGATTTTGTTCTACACATGTCATGGGTAAACAAATTATTTTTGATGAAATTGTTTCTCTTTTAATGTGTATTAAATTATCTGTAAGAGCTTTGTTTGATTTTTTATCTGGTAAATCCAGATCCGAGGTACAAATTTAGGATTCAGAAAACACAAGAGTCACACCACCATCAAAGAATGATATATTGCAAATAAGTTATCTCTAAATTTGAGCCATTTCTGTGTAAATGTTTGTGCTTTTTTGGATATTACTACACTTTTAAGCTTTATTTAGAGCATTTCATTGATTTTTTGTTCAGAAAAAAATCTATGTACATGTGTCTTTTTCCATATAAAGAAAACCAGCAAAAGATATGAAATTTTTCTAGTTTAAGGTTCTGTTTAGAAAAAGATGTAGATTTTTTTACCATTTTGTGTCTATGTTTTATTTTCCAATGTTTAAGAATACAGTCATTTTCATTTCTCATCATATTTCTTGCAGGGTGGTAAATTGTACAACCCTTCCACGCAGACCTGTATGACCGTCTCATCATCACAGGCAGGTACACCGGTAGAACTGAGACTATGCCATCCAATAGACAACAAACAGTTGTGGGTTTTTACATAGGACACCATGGAGGAGATATTGGGGTCAAATGGAAAATGTACACCGTTTTCAAATGTGTACTGAACAAACAAGGAATGATTGTACACATGCGAGTAAACCTACTGGGCAGTGAAATTGCACAACATTTTTACTGTCAATCAAAACTCATCTATGATACCTACAACGGCAAAGCCACAGAGCAAGATATCAACAAAATTATGACTCAAGAAAATGGCATTACTTGCTGGCCAAGCATATTAAGCAATAAGCAAACATCAAAAAAGTTTAGATTGTTATCTACTATTACATTGCTCAATAGCAATGGTTGACTTCTTTATACTTTAAAGGTGCATTCCAAACTTAAATTTATCAGATTAAACCATAAATCAATTGCTTAATCATTATCCTATTGCTACGCTTTGAAAGTGTATTTGATGACATTTACATTGTCAGGTACATTGAACATACATACAATCTAGTATACATACAAAATGCTTTGAAATCTTGAGCACTCAATTTTTCCATTTTCACCATCAAGGCAATTGGGTCAGGGTACACCAAGCATATCATTTTGGAACATCGATTTGTCTTTGGTTATTATAGACCAAGAAAAAGAAAAATAAAGCAACAGAAATATAACTTTCGAGTATTTCTCTTTATTTAAAATATTGATCATTTATATGCAGCCACCCCAATTACCTGGAATAAATCAATACCTTCAATATTTGTTATTTTCATGTTTCACTTCCTTCAACTGATCCCTGAACTGCTTTTATTTGAATTATCAACTGCTTAAATTACAACTCTATAATTATCACATGATTGTTTTAACAGCCATTTACCTTTGTCCTAGTCAGTAACCTTACCTTACGGGGAGGGGACACATTTTTTGTCATAATTCAAATATTTACATAGAAAGTTGCAAGTTCAAGTTTATGAAAACCAAAAACTTCCAACAACCAAAGTAAGAATCTTGAGTGGATCTGCTTCCTCCTTTGAAAATTGGGATCTAGTTGTGACTGTTTGGTGATGGGACTTTTCCAAGATATGGCGTGCTCAATAATAATACTATGCCATACAGACCATTTGAAAGGTATAGATTTCAATCTTTGTTAGAGAAACTGTAATATTTTACTGTGCTGTGATCTATCCCATAACAATACCTTTATTAGCAGGGTTATAGGTACAATGGTAGGTAGTAGCTGCCATTCAGGTAAAAAAAAAACACGCCACTCGGCCTCATTTAAGGTTGAATAACCACAACAAATTAGTTTCAGAGCTCTTTTTTGAATATTTTAAAGTTTTTTGAAAAAAAATCAAGAAATTGAAAGAAAATTCATCACATTTTAGCTGGCTCTAACTTATGGTTAGCTATAACCCTATTTACTTGGATTATAAAAAGCTGCACCTAACTGATGAAAATATGTTGATATTCCAAAGTGACATGGCATGCAAACATGACAGCCTTTTTCGACATCTGGAGCCTTCTACTAATGTTAACAGCTATCAGTACAGTACCACCACCAATTATTAGGTAACATACCGTCATCGCTATTCAAATACTGTTTTAGAAAATTGTCACCATATAAGTTCTTTTGCTTTGCGTACAAAACTAAATATGTAAGTTGTTTTTGCCAATTGCTAGTAATAATTCTACCATGGTGTTGTTACAAAAGCAGCATCTAATGACCACATAATAACAGAGATAGATATAAAATACCTAAAACAATATATCTCTCCAGAACAACAACTTGACAGTACGATGGAATATCCATTCCACAATATGAATCTTATAATCTACATTAATATCTTAACCTTATTTCTATCTTTACAAAGGTCAGTCACAAATGTAATTTATTTATGTCTTTGAATATTTATGGTGCGTTTTTGGTACATTCACTTCCATTTGGTCACACTGCGTCTTTCTCTCAAAAGAGTTTTCATATCACACCCCTGTATTGTTCAACAATATTATCATTCAGTACAAAAATGTCTTGTGTTTCCGTATCATCACATCATACCGCCCATGCCTCCCATTCCACCCATACCGCCCATGCCTCCTCCTGGCATAGCTGGCTCTTCTTTAGGAATTTCTGTTATTACTGACTCGGCAGTGGAAAGTAATGAAGCTACACCAGAAGCATCGATCAATGCCGTCCTTACAACCTGTGTAAAGTATAAACAAGACAAGACAAAATACTGATTAGTATTACTGTAAATTTCAGTTAAAAAAAGAGTCCAACGCCACACACAAGAAGTCCTGGAGGTACAATAACTCGCCCTCCATGATCCACAATCAAGATGGTGATTTTCCATAGGTTAACAGTTTTACATTTCGTCAACCATCTTAAAAGATGGTTGACGAAATGTACTGCCAATGGTAACAATCTTGAAGTTGAATTGCTGGAAAAGGTTTATGTAAATTTCTTAAAATCTTTTCAAACCAAAACATAATGCTTTACCAACATGGCAAAGGACTCAATGTACTCTGTTGCGATTAAAAACACTTATGGTTTTAAATATTACACTGCACGTAGTGATGCTTAGTGGAAAATTTTCTGTATTTTTAAATGCAGAAGGTGGAATAGGCCTTAGTATACAATGTAATGTATACATAGGAATAAAATGGGACTCACATGTTTATCAGGTTATCTCAAATTGGCACAACAGTCAAAACAAGCTTTGGAGAAAGTCTAATATATTTTCCTAGATGTGGTTGGTTATCAACTAAAGAAAGCATTATTTTGTTCTGTGGTTTCACTAAAGTGCACAATTAACCCTAAAAGAGCGCCCCCCCTCCTCCTCCAACATTTTTTGTTATACCTTTGCCGGTTGTTATTTTTTCGCGCTGAAACTTCTTGACTTTTAAAGCCTTGCACTTATTTTAAGACCATTTTTGTGAAAATCGGACCTAGGGTTGGGACCTGGCGTTGCGTAATGGCACGCTGGGTCAAACGAAAAACTGACCAAAAACTGATTTTCAATGCAAATTACATACAAATCGTGTTTTTTGTTTTCAGGATACACTTCCACTATGTTTTATTGTATTTATTTGATTTATTTGGAGTTAGCACATGCGTAAGTATAATTTGACACAAGTTATTGCTAGAAATTGCAACTTTTACTCGAAAAAATAGCGAAAAACCATGATTTTGGCAATTTTTGCGTTTTTTGACACGTCACTGTGACGTCATACAAGGTCCAATTTCAATTTTTTTTGGTACCAATGGACTCGTGAGGGTCATAGCTATCCGCCAGTACCCTAAACTTGATGTTTCGTCAAACGGTTTCCGAGATCGGAATCCGCCGCCCCCACCCCCCACCCGGCTGTGAGGTGGGTCAAAAAAGCCCGGCTCTTTGAGGGTTAAGTGTCAATATTTAGATATGTGGCCTACACATGCATGAGATTGCATCTTCCTGAAACAAGCTGGAAACACTGGAAAAGCGCGTAAAATTGGTAAAAATGCCTCAAAACAGGCTGAAAATACATAAAATTGAGGAAATGTTTACATCAAAAAAAGCTGGAACCAGCTGAAAAGCTGGAAAATCTCATGCCTGCCTACAGGATTTACATATATACAACATTCATACTATCTTATGGTGCATTCAGAGTCCAGCAATTTCATCACTGCAACATCGCTCAATAAGCAGTCTCGTAGAGTTTGTAAAGACTAAGTATCGAGCGATGTTGCAGTGATGTTGTGATGAAATTGCTGAACACTGAATGTACTAACTGCCAACTTCTGATGCCAGCACCCACCTTTGTGACGTCCAGGATATAATGTATCTTGAGGTTCTTTTTCATTTATTGGTGGGCATTTGCCCTGGTGCATTTAAGCAAGAGCCAAAATATAAAAACAACAACAGTAGATCGATCTCGGGCCAACCAAGGTGGAGTGCGTAAACGCAACCAGGGGACTGCGAGTCGCATTAAAGCAGAGGTACGGAAACACTATGGGAAAAGCCCGCGAATGAGTGAAAAATGGCGTCATAGACGCTAGCACCTACCTTTGTGGGATCCAGGATACCAGTTTTCACCATGTCTACATATAAATCATTCATGGCGTCATATCCAATCTCTGATGCCGATGCTAGCACCTTCTCAACCACCAGAGAACCTTCCATACCGGCATTCTTAGCAATGGTCTGGCAAGGGATTCTTAGAGCACGGCGGACAATATCAACACCTGAAGAAAATGGAACACAAAAAGGAAATCAAATGAGTTCTTACCTATTTTACATTAAATTGATATTACATTAGTCAACAATCATAGACCTTTTCAAACCGATCTTTTCCGGAGCTTCCCGAAAGCTTTCAGAACAATTCCGATTGTTTCCGGAAATAAAAAGTACCTCATTGCCTTATCGTTTGACAAAGTTCGAAACTTCTACAGTATGTTTCCAACAACGACGAACGTTGCCGTTTTTATCATGGCACTTTTGAAGTACTATAATTTTGTTTTCATTCATAAATGATTGTCGTCTGCCGCGTATACGCAGCTGTGGCACGTGACCATGTTTTCCGAAGTTTTCCGATCGCTGTTTGAAAAGGTCTATTAGTGCAACAATTTGTGGCCGTTCATCTCAAAACAGTATTTGCAACGATATAAAGTTATAAGAATTAAAATGACCCCTCAATGAACTTCACTCCATTTTCAGAAATGAAGTTATGGTCAGTCAAAGGTTGTCAGGGAGTAAAATGTATAACTGAGATAAACACGTTCAAAGATCAGAAAGCCCTATATTTTCTGTTGTCTTTTGAAATATACAGATATATTTTATTTTTCCAGTCATTTTCTTGAAATGAAACTTTGCTGGTGTTTTGAAGTTAGCTCATGGATTGTAAATCTGTCAAAAAATCAATTTCGACAAATTACAACCTTGACATGTATTTTTCATCTGTAGCGCAAAATGAATTTCACAGCATTTACAGCTCGTTTGAGATGGACGACCACATTTAGTAAAATATAGTGGAATTTCAAGGTCATAACTGCACAAAAAGTAGAATATAAACAGGAGGTGGCAAACACAATTCTATTTAATCTGAAACCGCCATCAACTTGCATGTGAAATTGAATTTCAAAAGATATCTGATTTCTTCATATGATGTAAACCAATATTTTTGAACCCCCAAATCCATTGGAGTTGGATATCAAACTCCAGTGTAAGTATTTCTTGTCAAATGTTTGCGTCACATCACCCAACTGTATATCCATCCTCCTTCACGGCCGACAGTCCATGCTGCCAAATTGACATTGGGCAAACCACTATTGTTAATATAACATTTTGTGACAGAAGTTCCCTCAACTGTGATTGATTTTTTGACTTGCTCATCTTTGGTGAGCAAACCCATTCCAAAACGGACAAGCAAATATTGTATGGGGGTTTAGAGGATCACTAAAACACTTATGTGATTCAGATTTGGAAAGAGGGTCAGAAACTGACTATTGCATGGGTGTAAATTGTATTTCGAATTGATTCAGTGAGATGAAACACTAGATACATGTATCCAATACCTAGGATAGAATGCCATCTTATTTTTCCACATGAAGTTACCATGTTTTTAGCACATTTGTCATTATAATACCAAAACTGTTGGAATATAGAGTGGACAAACTAAGTGTTCATTACTTCACCCAGGGACTTAACCATAAGTATAAAAGCAAAATTTCTAGTTGGAGGTCTTTGCATGTCCAGAAAATGCATGTTAACAAAAGAAAATTAGGAATTTCGGAAAAAGTATACTTTAGGTCTCATCAAAAACTTGACCCATGACCCAACCGTAACCATGACCTTAAACATACCCTACCCTACTCCTAAACACTACCCCTTAACCTTAACCCTAAAATTTCAGATGGAACCTTAAGTATATTTGGTCCGGAATTCCTATTGCAATAGTAAGTGAAGAGATGCCTACCAGTCTTTTGGTCACTGTTTACTGTTTCAATCTTATCCAATGCTGGCAAGCACCTGAGCAGGGCTACTCCACCTCCAGGTACAATGCCTTCTTCTACGGCTGCTCTCGTTGCACAAAGGGCATCGTTGACGCGGTCTTTCTTCTCATTAACTTCAACATCACTTGAGCCACCAACCTGCAACAACAATTAACATGGATGTTTACGCTTATCAAACAAATTCTTTATTACGATCTCAAAATCTAATCGATAGAAACCTTGATTTGTTGTTATTTTCAAAACCATGTCTAAAGATTACTTTGCAACTGTAACTGTGCATCTTACTTGTGAAACCATATTCAACAACTCACCGTATCTTCTTAAACGGGAGCGCACCGTTGTTGATTTGTGATGATTCCACAGTTGATACTCAAATAGGCATGTCATGCACGGAGGTGCTTTTAAGCAGTACATGCAAGTTGGCACACTTTTCATCACGCATCGGGGACTAAAGTGTAAGGACTGACGCTTGGGAAAAGTTGAAAACGACAATGAAACAAACATTTAAAAACTAGCATTTTACTTCAGATTCTGCTGAAAATATTTTTATGAATATGAGTATTTGCTAAACTGAAGAATTTAGAAATTTATTCATACATTTTCAGAGTACTTTCAGGAAGATTTTCGTTTTTGAAAGGTATTCAAACAAGCTACAGAGTTGTTCATCACAAATCAGCAACTCTGCATCCGATGCGTTGACATATTTTTATCACACTCGGGTGGCTAAAAATATGTGGACACATGGATGCATCGTTGTTGATTCGTGATGAACAACTCTGTCGCGTGTTTGAATACCTAATTGTAGTTTGGCATAATATCGAGGGTTGAGAGCCACAAGGCTATATCAACTATCTCAACAAGAAAAGATATAATACATGAATAATAGGTTAGGTGAAGGTGGTAGGCAATGTTCCCGCTAAGGTTTTTGAACTTGCGCCAATTCCACCATACTTGAAAAGGTACTTAAGGTGCTTGAAACAAAATCGCTAACCAAGTCTGAAAATTGGCTGAATAAACAAGAAAAAGTGTCTTTCTCACACATTTTCAAAATTCTGTTGCGCCAATTTTCCCTCCTCCTGCGCCAACAGTGCACCACATGGCCTTAGCAGGAACACTGGTGGTAGGTCAGTTAAAATATCAAAGACCTTACCTTGAGAATGGCAACACCATCAGACAATTTAGCAAGTCTTTCATTGAGTTTTTCTTGCTCATATTCGGAAGTTGTGTCCTCAATCTCATCTTTGATCTGGTTTACTCTCCTCTCAATATCTTCTGGTTTACCTTTACCCTGCAAACGAAATTGCAAAATATTTATAGCTTATTTTAGTCAAGTTATGATTATTCATTTATTTCTTTGGGGCAAGAATTCCAATCTTGATCGCTTCATGTACATAAGGTACATCCAGCCATTGGTCCCTTGTGCAAATGCCACACCTTGTGGAGCAATGTGCACTGTAATGCAAGGAATATTTGCAGGTTCACAATTTCACAAATTCCTCAAGCTAGATATGCCAATTTTTCCACAAAATTCTATTTGGAAGATTTTTGAGTGATGAATGTTACTCATTGTTAGGACACAATAACTCACCCTACAAGGGTTTAGCCAGGATTTGAAAGTAGGGCGTCCAAATTCGCGGCCGGGCGAACAGACCGACTTTAATCAAGACATTGTGACGTCAGCATGATTAATATTCATACTTGACAAAGCAGACGATTATTAAGTAATACCAACATGGCGACTTTTACGAAGACAACGCAGTATAAAGCCCATTTTGAAGTCCACAAAGTACATAAATTGATCAGATTTTGTGATGATGATGATTATTGACGATAAATTATAATATTCAACATTGAATTTCATATCCCAAAACGCATTTTTGGACGCCTTATTGGACGGCCTTTGCATTTTACAGGGCGCCCATTTTCGTGATCAACTGTCCAAATGACATTTGGACGGCTCTCTGGCTAAGCCTTTGTAACCCTAAATGAGTGACAATGCCAGATGGTAGTCATCCAATAGAGTTACATTAAGTCCAAAACGAGTAATGGTTCCCCTTCTAAATCCCTTGGAAGTGTCAGACCATATACAACAATCGTCATAACATAATAGTGGACCTAGAAACTTCAATCTCTGGCCCCATCCCCAGACAATGTTGACAGGTAATTTGTGACTCCTACATACCTTAAGAATGAGCGTATCATCTTTGGTGACGACAATTTCACCGACGTGACCCAAATCGTGTAGTTGGACGTCTTCAATCTTCAAATCCACGCCTTCATCACCAAATACCTAGCAAAATGAAAAGTATTAAGTCCATTTCATTTCAAGGTTTATTTCTTTTCCGAGGGAATTGAAACAAATGTATTTATCTTTTTACATGACATATTCTGTAGAGTTTCCTCACCAATGAATTTGCCATAATAGAATGCTGAATTCCCTGGGAGGATCTTCAAAACTAGACCCTGGAAATATTTGCAGGGAAGAAAAATCTCTTGATTCCCTCCCTGCCATTACTGGTCCTTCAACAATTACAAATCACCATTCCAAGTGAGGAATACTATGGTTACCAAGTTATCAAACAATTGGACTACTGAATTGCACTTGTGCCAATCAAACACAGCGGTTTAGGCTAAATAACAGATGGGTGTATCATAATAGATGAGACTGATTACTGTCATCAGGACCATTTCTTCATGTCCAAATAAATTTATTACGATGTCGGCATGTATGTCGACATAATCCAGCATGCAGTAGCACACTAGCAGTCATATATAGTTCGGGATACCTCATACGGAAAGAGGCAATACATATCATAAAGTGTGTAAATATCGCGTGGCAATCGCTTAATAAAAAGCATGAGTTCTTATTAGTCATCATAAGATATTACATATGATTTATTTCGCCCCGGGACTCGGGTTCTGTTGACAAATCGCAATATACTGTCGACATATGTCGACGAAAACCCTACTGATTACTCCAACACTATATCAACGTACATGGTTGGTGAAACTGTTGAATTATTATCTTGAGTTTACATAATGTATGCCACACAGCTTCACTTGTGCAAAATATGAGTATAGGCAGCTTGTAGCAGCTAGCCAGATGCTCTGAAAGCTGGGTCACATTCTTTGTGTTTCATAGAATTCTTTACAGCCATCATTTTATATTCTACAAAGGCGATTAATACACTCAAAGCTCTGTCTTTCTTTTTTTAGGTGGAGGAGGGGTCGAGTCAATAAATTATAAAGTTGAAACTTTTGTATGAAAATCTTCAATTTGACAGGCATTGAAAATCTTCAATTTAACAGGCATTGAAAATCTTCAATTTGACAGGCATTGAAAATCTTCAATTTAACAGGCATTTGTACTTACAATTCCACCAGTGGCAATAGCCATATCATGAAGTTGGTTTTTCCTGTTATCTCCAAAGCCTGGTGCCTTGACTGCACAAACTTGAAGACCAACCTTTAACCTGGAGATAAAGTAACATTAGTGTAAAATCTGATTGATCTTTAAAATTTTTTTCCTCATTTATGATGATAGCTACAGCAAAGTTGGTCTGTGTGAGCAATCATTCTTCAAAGATATTACTAATACTTCTATTAATACTAGGATGATATCAAATTAATCTCTGGACAGTTTTCATATTCATCTGAGACATGAATGCAAAGTTGAAGATCAATGTGCAGGTAGTGCATTTCTAGTACTGTTTTATAGTCACACACCCTTTTAGCACACACATGCTGCAGATTTGATTCATGGGCAAATTAATGACTTCAGTAATTAGTATGTTCTTCAGATGATTTACACACCAATTGGATATCTTTATTAGGCTAAGTAATGCTTAATATTAATATCTATGACTTTGGAGATTCTATATGTACTTTGTTCAGTTCCAGCAGTAAATGCAGTACATGCATAGCTTAATATATACCATAACCCAATATATTTAGACATGTTCTTATATCACATCTAATAGTGCTGATCTCCACTGTTCTTCTAAAATTTCAGATATACCTAATCAGGTTTCACTAGCCAGTCGGGCAGGACAATTTTAGGTTACAATTTGTTAGAGATATTTTACGTGCCAGTCGGTCAGGCAACTTGCTATTTTGACTCATCTGATTCCCAAATCACCCGTCAGTCAAGCCCTGTACCTCATAGCTCATTTCACTTACCTATTTACAACCAATGTGGTGAGAGCTTCACCATCAATATCTTCAGCAATAATAACGAGTGGTTTTCTCTGGGCGTTGGCCAGTTCAAGAGCTGGTACAATGGACTGAATACTGGAAATTTTCTTTTCACTCAACAATAAAAATGCATCTTGATATTCTACTTTTTGACCTACAAAACAAGTACAAAACATAAAATGAAAGTAAACCTTCACCATATTGTCAGAGGAGTAGAATTTTGTGAAGAGTAACTATTACTACACTTGGTGAGTATTAATAAGTCCATACAATATTTGTCAAATTTGGAGACATGTAAAAAGTAACTTTGTGCTTTAACACTCAAGTACAGGGCGCCTGGGTGTTTTACACACACACCCCTTCTTGTAATTACCTACAACCGTGTACTTCTTTATTTGCCACACTATTTGACATTTTTATACCAAAACGTACACTACAGAAGTTAAATTGTTGAAATATAAAATAGAAAAAAATCTATCTTCTTCCATTCTCAACCTGCATTTGTGGATGGTCATATCGAAAGGTGCCTTAATACCGGCATAGTACATTACGAGATACGGGCCATTGAAGTTAAGCATAGTCAAAAATCACGTCCAAGGTCAAATTTCTAATTTCATCAGAAAGGTTATCACTGAAATGTATTCTATCATAATAATCAGGTTCCAACATCCAAAACATAAGAAAAATGTATTAAAAACCAAGCTAAAAATCCTCTCTCCATTCAAGATTTACTAAGTATAAAAACTTTAAACTCGATTTTCTCAGAACTATAGTTTTCCGAATCAGCCCGATGCCTTTTACCAATTTGGGTGTAACTTCGCAACCGAACATCCAATAACCAAAATCAAGGTGTCATTTTAAAGCTTAAAATCTCAGCTTTCAGATGAGACCAAAAAATCAATTTTGATTTTGCCGACCTTAAGGTACCTTTCGATATGACGGGTCACATTTTTGCATTCAAACTGTGGACATCTTGTACATAAAGGGAGGTTATAAAAACTTCAGCATGGTCCCATCGTATGGCTCAAACAAAAATACTGAATTTACTGACTTTCAATTTATTTCCAAATTGTGACTATTTTAAGGTGTAGTAACATGGTTTACTTCGGAGATTAGTATTGCAAAATTCTGTGTAGTCCCTCAGTGTTGGGTGATTGATACTTGATTGATTGAAATCTCAATTTAGCACCCTGAACAGGTATAATACATCATAACATTTGAATTTGCCCGGTTGGGCTTTGCAAGATTTAACTTCCCTCTCTTTTAAATTTGTGTAAAATACTTAAATTGACAAAAATTGTAAGTGTATTTTTATTGTGTTTGAGAGAGGACTCATGACAAAATTTTATGGACAGACCTTGATTTTACAATTATCTTCCACTTAATCGATCATATTGTAATAAATAAAGTGGAAACTATTTTCAACAAATGGTTAGGGACAGACAAATTACTTATTTCTATCCAAAATTTTGTTATATCGGGGATTTAAAACCAAGCATCTCCAAATATCACCCATCGTCAACATTGTAGCAAAACTGAATCAAGGCAAATTAATGTACAGTATCATACCTTTAGGTGTGTTAATAAAATATGGTGAGATGTATCCACGGTCAAATTTCATTCCTTCAATGATGTCCAACTCATCATGGAGTGTCTTGCCATCCTTGACTGTGATGACGCCAGACCGGCCAACCTTCTTCATGGCTTGTGAGATCAAGTCACCAATTGCTTTGTCACTGTTGGCTGAGATGGTTGCAACCTATAAACATAAGAAATAGCTTTAATCTTTCTCTGGGCTAGATTGTCTCAAACAATATAATTATTGGGCAACATTAGAAAACATTTTACAAATATTAATAGTTTGCAATGTCATTTTGATATTGTTGGAATGTTTACATTTTTTTAATGCTAAAACAAAATGGCCATTATTCCAGAAAGGTGTTCAGCTAAATAATGGTTTAATTTCTCGTCAACAGCACGGCTCAGTGAACTGTTCTGCTTGAAAGCTGCAACAGTGCGTATCATTCCTGGACAGTTGATGTTCAGTTAAAACCGTGGTTAACCTAAACACCTTTCTGGAATACGGACCAATATATTTAACAAAATTTTGGGAGGTGCCAAGTTCAATACATTTTGGACACTAGACTACATTGTACTTTCGAATACATGTCCCATACTGCATCTTGAAAGTACCATAAATCCTGGAGTTTCAGCGCGATTGACTATATTCCTAAGTTATGAAAAGACGTCACCTGCGCAAAACTTAGTAATATGGTCGATCGCGCAGAAACTCCAGGATTTACGGTACTTTCAAGATGCAGTATGGTATACGAAAGTAGTCTATTTTGTGCAGTCTTAGGTTGTGTTAATACATATCAGTCATGTGTAATCCTGTCCGGCTCTAGAGCGAGACAACTAAGCAGATGTGTTAAAACATGGACATGACTTGCACGTTAAAACCAGTGGCATGTCACTTTTAATAATGAGCTAGTGCTTTGTCTTATTTGTCATGGCTATGGTCATGATCTAGGCCTGTAGATGATATAATTCATAACGGGTGAAAAATCTGTGTTTCAAAATTGGTATACAATACATGACAATGTAAAGTAAAAAACACTCGATTTGGAACTGGCACTTATTTTGGTACTCTTTTACCACTTGTTTTGGAAATCGAGTACCAAAACAAGAGGTTTTGAGTTTTAAAACGAGTGCTAATTTCAAAACGAATACTTTTACTTTAATGTGTGAGGCTTACCTGCGCTATTTCTTCAGGTGTGGTGACTGGTTTGGACATGTCCTTGAGAGTTTCTATGATGGTTTCCACAGCAAGCATGACTCCCCGCCTGATCTCCACTGGATTAGCACCTTTGCTGATGACGTCAAAGCCTTCTTTTGCAATGGCTCTTGCCAAGATGGTGGCTGTGGTCGTACCATCACCAGCCTCTTCATTTGTATTGTTAGCAACATCTTGTACAAGTTTGGCACCAATGTTCTGCCATTTGTCTTTGAGTTCTACAGCTTTTGCAACTGTAACACCATCTTTTGTGATTTTGGGACTTCCCCAGCTTTGTTCTATGATTACATTTCTGCCCTATAAAATAAACAAGCATTTGTAAATTCACATACCAGTTTCCTGCATAAAACTTCTAAAACAATATTACAAGTTAAAAGGTTTAAAAGTGAGCAATACTCCACTCTATTTGTATGGGAGGCCTCAGAACATCAAAATAACGCAATCCATTTGTCTGCTCTACATTTTTTTTTATTTGCGATGCTTCGGGATAGATGATCAGACTGCCTTACATACTTCACCTCTGGCTGGCATTAATCTTAAACATTCCTGGATCACGTCATTATCATTAGCCATTTTTAACATCGTAACCTATATGATCACAATAAACTAGATTTTTCTTGCAGGGAAGGTCAATTTGACTCTAAATCTCAGCTAATATGTGATTGAATGTCATGTCCCAGAACACAACCTGTTTGCCAAAGAAGGGCTCATACCAAGGAATTTTTATAGGGGAACCAATTTTCTCCGCCATGTTGTGTCGCTCATGGAGCAGAGTTATGTACCTCCGGATATATTCAGAGTTTGGCCCGATATCCAGGCAGATCACGTAAATCTTCACTTGACACATATACAGCTTGTTTCACGCGCAAACCGTGTCTGCGTTTCAAGTAACGTGTACTGCGACTTGCTCTGATCAAAGTACGCCAATTTTCCCGCTAATCCGTTGCGAAGACTCTCGAAGTGTGGCACGTGTAGCCATAAAATGCCAGAGGTACAATAACTCGCCCTCCATGAGCGACAATCCAAGATAGCTGCCGTTCCATAGGATTTACACGGCGTTGAAATCAAAATGGAGGAGAAAACCGGTTCCCCTATAAAAATTCCTTGGCTCATACTCCTGACCACATGTACTGATTCAGAGTCCTTCACTTTTCCACTAATCAAATATTTTTTTGGCATAAATTTATTTTCCAAATCAGTCCTTTTTAAGCATTTTTATCTGTTGTTACCAACCAACATACCAATTGTCCGTCAAGTCCATCAAATATCTTCAATTGATGACAGTTGCAAGAGTTGCAAACATTTTTAAAGCTAGTTTTGACTTGGTAATTAAAGGAGGGTTTCTTTTCAAATTTTTCCCATTAAATTTCATTCTTGCTTCTGACAAGGTCATGTTTTGAGTGATATTTCAAAAACCATCTTTACTTACTTTTGGTCCAAGAGTTACTGCAACAGCATCAGCCAATAAGTCAACACCCTGTAACATGAGTGCCCTAGCTTCCGCTCCAAATTTGATGTCCTTGGCATAATTTCTGACAAGCGTTGGAGCTATTGCACGAGATGTGTTTGGGGCAACAGCCCTGGAAACGAGTGGACGAATTAAACTGGATACGCGATACATTTTAGTGTCTGTGTGTTTTAAGTAATTTCTGCAGAAAAAAAAAAAAAAAGAATTAGAGTCATTAGTATGTATTGTAATCTGAGAGTCAGCAGTGTGCTGAAACTGGAGACCAGCACTGAAAGACAAACAAAATTAAAGGTGTAGCCATGATCTAGAACTATAGTGCCTTTCCCCTGATCTCCCCTCCCACGGACTCGGCAATGAGCCCGGGCAGTGCGCTGCCTGGGGGAATCACTGAGATTTTAGTTTGCCTCAGAGAGTACCAGACATGGTATCAGTTTTCTTCAATGTTTGGCATCTTTAATTGTTTGCGGTGGAGCTCATGTAAGGATTTTTTACACTAGTACTCAGTCTCATGCACTATCAAGAATCATGTGACATGTCAATACGTTGATCCTGGGTTTCCCAACCTGAAATCAATCTTTACCAAAATTTACGATGCATCCAAATAGGCGTGAAATGGATGTGCACTACCTCCCATCCTAAACAACAATTCAAATTGCCCGCTTTTAAGTATATGAATTGGAGGACCTAATGTCATGGCTTATTAGTTTTATAGGCAAAACTGTGTTTGGGCTAAAATTTCGGTAAAGGTTGAAACCCAGGATTGACGTATTGTTGTCATCATGGTCATGACATGTTCACGCGTCACGTTGTTGATAAAATTACAAACCCTCTCTCAATCTTATATCACTTACAAGGGTTTTTCTCAGATATGCAGTTCATGCTTACAACTGCAGGGTAAGGATTTTTTTCATAAAAGGTAAAAAAATGTTTGCATCCGTTATGCGTGCGCAAATTCCAATGAACACTGAACGCATGCTTTACTAATGCGTTAGGTTAATCTTGCTCGAGACACTCAAGCCAAAAACTTTGTTGAGGCAAGCTGTAGACAGCCTATCACATAACTGTAATTTGTGCATAAAATGAAAAATACTATAAATTTGCTACTTGAAAAACCAGAAATTACTTTTTCCATATTCATGAAAGGAACATTTTTGAATTAAATTTACAAAAATCACACTGTTCGGATCAGAGAAATCAAACATGTTTGGTTTGTTTACAACATTGGTTCTATGGTTTACATATCTTTAAACATCATTTTTGGGAAGTCTTTATAAAATAGGTAAATTTAGTATTTATCCTTTAAGGAGTGTTTCAGTGCATATTTCATGAAAATTACCATTTATTGGGATAATGGGTACATGTATGTGCACTACTTATGCGATAGGCTTGATAGCAGAGTTCCCTTCTGGCACCAGAAATTTTGGGCAACGTAAAATCATGCGCTGAATCGCACATGCGCTGCGTAATATATGTGGGACATGTGCAGACAGCAGATGTGCGATCAAAGTAATCAAATTTTATTGAAAAATGCCAGATTTTGCCATTCCTTGAAAACCAACACAGCACTTGACCCTATTTTTATTTCAGTATTTTGAAGTGCGCAAAAAATGCTTTTTTTAAAATGTAAAATTACAAAAATTAAAGTGCTAGGTGTAGGTTCCGATCACATTCTCCGGAAGTAGCATATTTTTTGATGCCAAATGAAAGCCCATATTTTTCTGATTATAAATTTATAATCAAAATTCATCCAAAATTTCATCTTCAAATTCTTTATAGTTTTGGGAGATATAACACAAAATGTGAAATTAATTGGTATACCCATTTTCCATTTCTTTTGTATTACACAGCCTTCCATCACCAGGGTTGCATACTGTAAACGGGAATATTTTCGCGAGCAGAATTTTTCGCGAAATCAGGCAATCAGGACCTTTCCGCGCGTATTAAATTAGCGTTTTTAAGCTTCATTACATAGGCCTGAACATAAAATATATGTATTCGCGGGGTGTTATATTCACGGTTAAATGTTGATTCGCGAAATTCGCGAAAATTAAACCCTCGCGAAAATAACCCCGTTTACAGTACTTTCTTTTGCCTCTAGAGAAAACAAGACAAAAGCTAAGGTAGAAACCTTGCACAATGCATTTTTCGCTAGTCCGAAAATGAAATAAAGTTCGCCAGACCGAAAAAAAAAAAAAAAAACGGTCTGCTAATCCAAAAGATAAAATTAGTTTTGTTGATTAGCAATCCTGATTTTTTTTTGACTATGACTTTTAATCATTTTCGGAGATAGCAAACTTTTAAATTTCATTTTCGAACTATAGAGAACTAAATTTCAATATTGGACTAGCGAAATCATTTTGACTGGCAAACCTAGGCTTTTGATTTACAGTGGACCTTTTTTTAAATTTAGGACTCAGGACTAGCGGACCTTATTTAATTTTCGGACTAGCTAGCGAACCTTTTTTCAAATACGCCCGTTCGCAAATTCAGAATCAGCGTGCATTGTCGGTAATTTCTCAAGATCGAGTGGGAGATAAACAAAGCACAACTATAACGTATTTTCAATGGAGTGAACTTTGCCGTTTTCATCATAATGTTGCTAACATTAGTTTTATATCTAGAATTTTTTTCTCTCTTTTGTTCTTTTGTTGTTCAGATATGTTCGTGAATTCATATAATAATGCGAACACATGTCAATGTTATTTACAACTCAAAAAATTGTATTTTGAAAGTATTTTGAAAACAGCAAAGTTCACTCCATTGTGACTTGTCATTAATAATACGTTTTTCGTTAATAGTCGCGATTTGTTTACCTCCCACTCGATCGTGAGAAATTACCCACAATCAATGCATGCTGATTCTGAATTTGCGAACTTAGGTAGGCAGAATCATGAAAATTTAGACTTTGTTTATTTACTTTCTAACTATTTCCATCTGAAAGGTCTTGAAATTTCCTTTAAAATGGTGGTTAAATCACCTTTC
>JXSR01S007741.1:28631-39845 GCA_000969725.1 Ophiothrix spiculata
AAGGAAAAAAGTCAAGAAGTTTCAGCGCGAAAAAATAACAACCGGCGGAGGTATAAAAAAAATTCCGGAGGGGGGGGCGGATTCCGCCCCCCCCCGGCTCTTTTAGGGTTAAGGAGGTGTGACGATCCTTTCACCGCAAATATAACAACAAAATGGAGTCTGGCCCAATCGTTTCGAAAGAGAGATGATCACTCCGACCTGTGTTAAATAGAGGCCATCCCCTTTTTCTTTTTTCTAGAATACCAATCGAAATGTATATTTAAATTGTAACTTTATATTTGTGTTAATAATTCATGGACTACTGAAATGACAGCGTATAATAATTTTGACTACCTGGTAAAGCAAAGAACCTTACATGCAAACATTGTTTCTGGGGCACACTGTATAATTTGCATTTTGGGGGGATTGGTCACTTTTCATATTGTCGATGATAGTTCTTGAAGCACTATGAAATTTTCAAGTTGAAATTAAACTCAAAAATATGTTGGTTTTCAAAACAACTTTAAAAAGCTTGCAAGGTATATTGATATAAAAAATGAACATTCAATAAACAGGCACTTTAATTTTGAATATAGCTTTTATGTTTGCTATATAATCACACTTAAATGCTACATGATAACACTTAATAACAGATACTTTTCCTTTAAATAATTATTGTTTTATAGTTCATTTTTTTAAATTATATACAATAGTAAGGTAGAAATAACTTTATTTAAAATATTTTGTTGCTCTTGTAATATATCTTAGTAAGCCATTGAATTGGTTGTCTGTGTTATACGTGTTTTACAAGCGAGACAATGTAGCCATTTTTAACCAGTCGTCTGGCTAAACTGCTACCAACAAATGCCATACATATTTCACCAATCACTCTTTAGTACAGATATAAACAACATATCCCTTCTCGAAGCACATAAACATTGCTGATCTCCTTTGAGAGCTATACGGGCAGATAGATGTTGCTCATTAGTCTAGTTGATATCTAGGGTGAATCACAATATACGTAGTATTGAAGAGACAGTTTCCAAAAGGGAATAACTCCAAAAAAGTGCATTTGGAGAAAAACACCTTTTTAAATTACCAGGCCCATTTGACATTTATTTCAATTGTGAATGGGGTTAAATGTTAAGTTATACGGTAGTGACAGAAACCGATAGGTTTGAGAAATCTCAGAGATCACGTTTACTTGTAATTAATGATTATTAATAAATTGTTGGTGGATTTATTCCCGTTTTGGAACGAACATTATGAATTTCAATGGAGTTAATGCCTTTTGGAACGAAAAATCGCCAATTGGGAGGCAAAATGCACACAGTAAAGCATTATTGAAACAAAAGTTTTTTTGGGAAAAGGAGTTTTATTCCATGAAACTAGACCGGTTATACTGCTCATTGGTACCAATAACTCAAATTTGACAAAAAGTGGAGTGCTCTTCATTTGGTGATTTATTTATAGGCGTTTATAATTCAAAGTAGCACGTCTCTATTGATTCTAGTTCGGCATGTGTTCATTTTTTTCCCTTTCCCAATAAACTATCGATTTCAAAAATGCAATGCTGCATTTAAAGTGCAACAATTGTTTACACTGTTGTTTGAACCCAATAGAAATAGAGACATTTTATTCATAAGTGTCAAAATAGATGGCGCTATTCATAAAAACTCATTTTTGGATGTGGAAGAGATATGCTGGTATGGTGTGTACTACCGAAATAAGATATGCAAATGAAGCATATGACCTCAAGAAAATTTAATTTATCATTTTTAACCAAAATCTTCACAGATCAAACGACATAATCGATAATCAAATATAATCAATAATTTGAAGTATGTATAGCGCCCTCTTTTTTGCACGATTCTAAATTTACAAAAAATACCAATAAATGAGCTCAAAATTAACCAAATTTTCATCCAAAATGATATAAGAGAAGGGGTTCAAAACTTTAGTATGCAACACATTCCAGCTATTTATACTGCTTTTTCAACGTTCTGTGAAGAAAAAAAAAATAATTTTGGGTTAAAAATTAATAAATGTCCACTTCAAACAGCAGTGTTTAGGGGTCAAGCGAGCGTCTTTCGAGTGTTCTATCTCAGCCATTTTCACACACATTTTTACAAGCGAAGTGATTTATGAAAGAGCAAAGATGCAGTAATAAATATTAATTTCGGGAACTTTCAGAATCACCAGACTTTTACACACTGCCGATCTAAATTTAAGAAAGTGTGCGTTTCTTTTTTTGTGAGGTGTACTTTGAACTTTTCAAGGTGAGTTCATTATCTGTCCATTATACCGATATGTCTACTCGTTAATTATAAATGTGTTATTTATGATGAGAAAAAACAAATAAATAAACTAGTATAAACTAGAAACATTTAGAAGCAAATGAAACCGTGATATATTCTTCCTAGAATTGTAGTTAGACTGATAATTCCGTGGCTTTAATAATGCGGGGATTTCAAAATTGCATTGGTGGTATGTTGTCAAGGAACGATATCTCTCACCAGCCTACCGGATCAGCTTGTTATACCTATCATCTATCATTGTATACCTCACAAACACGTCCTCTTCAATAAGTAATACAAGTGACAAATAAATCTCAAAATGTGTAGGCGGTATCTTAAAGCCCCGGCAATGTCTTGTGTGTTTTGACTGACTTTCTAATAAGCAATTGAGAACAAAAAAAGGTTTTGAAGATTTAGTTACATATTTTACCACTTGAGACAGGGTCATAAATGTGACCCATCATATCAAAAGGTGCCTTAAGGGTCCCAAAATGAAAATTGATATTTTGGTCTCATAAAGATTATATTTTAAGCTTTAAAATGACACCTTGCTTTTGGTTATTAGATGTTCGATTGCAAAGTTACATCCAAATTAGTGAAAGGCATCGAGCTGATTCAGAAAACTATAATTCGGAGAAAATTGAGTTTTAAAGTTTCTGTACTGGTAAAACTTGAATGGAGAAATGATTTTATCTTGGTTTTTAAAACTTTTGTCTTACGTTTTGGATGTTAGAACCTGATTAATATGCTAGAATACACATTCTGGTGAAATTGGAAATTCGACCTTGGACGTGATTTTTGACTATGCTCAGCTTTAATGGCCTACCCTGTTACCTCGATCATAAGAACATGTTACCTTGATTATAAGAACCGATTCAAATCCAAACAAGGCAAAACATTTGCTGTTTTGGAAACACAAAATATGAAAGTACTTGCTGATCTGGTGAATAAAATATAACAAGTTAACAGGAGGACCATTGTTATTGTTCACCACATCAGGAATTGAAGTGGAGCTGAGGGGGTTCTTATGATCAAGATTATAGGGTATGCCGACCTTAAGGTACCTTTCGATATGACGGGTCACAAATTGTTTTAATGCAGTATATACATGTATGACTTTTTCTTTTTGAAATGTGTTCCCGTGTGTTTGTTTGTTCGATTGTTTTTGTTTTGTTTTCTTTTATTCTCTGTTCTTTTGTTTTATTGATCTATTTATCATGTTTACATCGCTTTGTCTTGTTTTGCCTTTTTTGTCTTTATTTTTTGTAAATAATATAAGTAGCAATGTAAATAAATTAACTTTTACCAATAAGCCTTGTATAAAGTTTAACTACATTCTTCAACCGAATTTACACTATATCTGTCAAACTACATAACCATGTACACTTGTCTTCATTGGAGAAGGAAAGACGGAGTGCAAATACACTTAAACAGTCTGTCAACACTATGAGATGAGTGGAATATTAACCTCAATATTTCGACGTGAAGAAACACACATCTTCATCAGGAGAACTGCTGAGATGAAAGTCGGAATGATATTATAGAAATCGTATTTCCATAATTTTGAAATTATGCTTCTATCAAATATGTTAAAAGTGGGTATTTTCATTCCTATTATGTTGACCGCATACGGAAAGCATAATGTTCAAGACACAATATAATAATCTATGAGTGGTTGTTGCCCTCTGTATAGTATATATGTGACCGTCTAGCCCAAAACAGCAGTAAATACCAGCTCTTGTCATTTTCACTTGTTTTAATTATTTGCAAAGACCATGTTTTAAGGATTAAAATGACACCTTAATGAACTTCACATGATTTCCAGAAGTCAAGTTATATGGTCCGTCAAAGGTTGTCAGGGAGTAAAACGTATAACTGAGATAAACGCGTTCAAAGATTAGTAAGCCCTATATTTTCTGTTAATTGTCTTAAGAATATGCCAATTTATTTTACATGTCCTATCATTTTCTTGAAATGAAACTGTGTTGGTATTTTGTAGTAAGCACTAGGATTGCGAATCTGTCATAAAATCAATTTCGGCAAATTATGACCTTGACATGTATTTTCACCTGTAGCGCATAATGAAGTTTCTGGCATACACTCATACGGGCTGGACGGTCACATATGTAATTCAATAAGAACATGACAGTTTTGGGGTAGTAGACTACAATGGTGAATGGCATATACACTCTTAAAAAGAAAGGATTAAATTGATCCGTTAAAGTATAAAATATGAGCTTACCCTTTTCCGGATAAATTTTGATCCAAATTCTCCTCAAATTTGATCCTTTTCGGATCAAAAAATAGTGTGTTTGATAAAAAAAAAAGATCAAATTTGAGGAGAATTTGGATCAAAATTGATGATCCGGAAAAGGGTAAGCTCATATTTGATACTTTATCGGATCAATTTGATCCTTTCTTTTTAAGAGTGTATAAGTTGCTGGTTTAATAACACGGTAAAGGGTTATTAACATAGATGCCCATCTTTAAACAAACGAGTTAAAGTTTTATTCAGAACGGTGATTTGCTTTTAAATGGAGAGGTTTGATATTTCAAACAACTCCCGGAGCATATTATACACATATTGACCGCTCATGACTTTTGTCCCGAAGTGATCTTGAGGGAAAGTAGTTTCTACTACTGGGTTTAAATTTAGTTACTTTTAAGCCTTTTTGGTATGTTTTGTAAATTCAAGTATTGGCCAAAATTAGGGTGCTATACATATTTCAAATATTATTCATTTTGTTTTATTATCTATTATGTTGTTTGATTTGTGAAGATATTGGCTAAAATTATAAGTAAAATTTTTTGACGTCAAATGCTTCATTTACCTATCTTGTTTTGGTAGTACATACCAGCATATTCATTTTACATCATAAAATTATATGTGTACCGCCGCGGCAAAAGGGTCCAGTTGTCGGCTCGTACATGTTGCTCCTTGTAGCATATCTAATGTATGGTATTTGTTTACATCAGATATGCTACAATGAGCAACATGTAGGAGTCGACAACTGGACCCTTTTGCCGCGGCGGTAGACATATGTTATGAAAAGCGCCATCTATTTTGACACTTTGAAATAAAATGTCCAAATTTCTATGTCTACATCAAAAGTCATACTTTATGTCCTTGCATTACGATATATGCTGAAATGCCTATAATTTGACAATTTAACTGTTTTGGAACATTTACATTTTTTTCCAAAAAGAACAACAATTGCTTTAGACCAGGATTAACTAATTTAGTCCCGGAATAAACCATTTATTTGTTTTAACAACAATTGCAATGTTCTAAAACAGACAAATGAATCATATATTAAAATTGTCAGTCCAAATCTGTAATCAAGAACATAAACTATCGCTAGATTTCCCCCAAAATGTGCGATTTCCCCCAATTTAAAATTTCACTTAGTTCGGAACTAAGTTAGTCCTGCTTTGTGCATACTGACCTTAGTGTTGCAAGAACGTTGCATTTATCTCCTGTTTATGTGCAGATCTGCCATAATTACAAAATTACTGTGCTTGTCTAGCTCTCAATCGGTAACAGGCAATATTGAAGTGATACTGTTGGGATGGTTTGGGCTGATAATTTAGAAATGATTCTGGCAATACTGTGACCTCGTGTGAACAGATTGTGTGTATATAACAGCATGTAACAGGAGAGAGTGATGTAAGTAAACATTGATTTAAAGTAGGAGTGCAATGGGCTATAGAGGGTCATACTTAGGTCATAGTTTCAGAACATGCTCATCACACCTATATTTGATGAGTTGATGGCTACCGACACCGAATCTGAAAAAAAAAATGAAAAAAGTGCGAATTTCGGACTGCTTTGGCCGAAAATTAGAAAAATCCAAGATGGCCGCTAGCAGTCTTAAAAATCCAATGTTTTTATCATTTTATCGCACTGTTAGTATTTTGTTCTGGCAATGTAGAACTTAAGTTTATGAAAGCAATGTCCAGAAATCCATTGTTGAAGGTTTTGTAACATTTCGACTTTTTGCTTTCGCAAAACGGACAATTTTGATCAAATTTTTGCATGAGGGGCGCTTTTCATCGTTTCTCGCAAGTTGTCACTCGCCACTTCTTAAAAAGCATTCAAAATTGTAAAAAAAACATTACCTTGATCCACCCAAGAAATATGAACGTTCTATTACAAATAGTTTGGTCGCGGTGTCATTTTTTGTGTTAAAAACCAGTCTCATTCAGACTTTAGACATGGAAACGTTTAAGCTATAATGTTCAAATTTCCTGTGTATGTCAAAATAATTATTTCTTTTCATTGTAGGGGCTCAGAAACGAAAAGTGCAAATTTACCGAAACCTTGAAAATGGATTCCTTGTGACTCTTTACACCAGTAAACATGTTTTTGGAAGTAAAATAATGAAAATGAGATGGAAAATGACAAAAGACTGGATTTTTTGTTCAAAATGCGATCACTTTAATTGTATTGCAATTTTGGCCAAAGCAGTCAGACATTTTCGATTTCTAATTTTTTTAATGATTTGTGGTCAGGCATTAAACCCTCCGTTAAATGTGACGTTAAATGTATATATGGTTAGCGAAGGAAGATGAGAACTCTTTTTGTTACAATTATGAAATGTAACAAAACCTTAGGTGACCTTTGATGCCATTTTTAGGACGGAAAATATCAGTGTATAGAAACAGATATAGCTCCGACAATCATTGTTCTCTGGACCACTAAATGGAATTTTAAAGTTTTAAAGACATACGTATTTCCATAACTACTCTCTGTAGTTCAACCTACCAAAATTTCAGCGAAATCGGATTATGCAAAATGGTTGAAATGTTGCCATAAATGACAAAGTAGCGTTTAACTTTTTGAAGTAGCATATTAACGCCATTTTGAACTTGATCGTGGACGCTAAATTACTAATAAAGTTTTATGAATAAACTAGAGATACTATTACTTATGTATGTCAGAAATTGTGACGATCTGATATGTGTAAGTAGGCCTAAACTTGCAGTAAACATGACGTTCAGCAAGCGATACGAAAAAAAGAATTGTACCCTTAAGAACAAAATATATGTAAATAAATGCTTGTTGCACCTACTTAATACAATCTAGGCAACCGTGTTGCACATATTTTTTAAGTACATTCAACAAATTATTTTTCTGAGTATACGAAACAATCGTTTTGTATGTTTGCTTGTTTTTGTTTTTGTTCTTAAGTTTTTGATGGGACCTAAAGTATACGTTTTCCCTTCTTTTTATTCTTCTCGTAATATAATAAGAGTAGCTCTAAATCATTGTTTATTTGTTGCTGAAGCATACAATAAAGTCTTTTTTATACGTACCGTATTTTGAACAGTTAGAGCGCTTTGCTTTCGTGGTGAGTTTTAAATTGGACACTGCTTTCCTTCAGTTGCCTAAGGATAAATGAGTGCGCCGATAACACTAGTAATTGCATTCTAGCACGAACTCGGTCTTAGAGCTATATGCACTACTCGTATTACCTAAGTTTCTAAAATATATACCGTTTCGAATGTTTCATATTACAAAGTATAGAATAAGCTGAAAAATGTATATAGTTAAAGCTGCAGCCTTAAAAATTGTCTCGCTCGGCTGAATGTCATTTTATTGCAAGTTTTTACCTTCTTACTCATATTAGAATATTACAATTTTTGGCGTACATATGCAATAGAGTATCTAATTTATATATGTAACTTTACTAGTGAGTTCACGTCCATTATCAATGTCAAAATGACGTCAATAGACTACTTTGAAAAATCGACGCCTTTTTCGCCGAAACCTCATAATTTCATTAAGTTCGAACAATTCGACAGTTTTCAAATTTTGACAGATAGTAGGCTTGATACTTCTTATTGCAGAGGAAACTATTTATCTTTTCACGATTAAAACATAGTTAAGATTCACATTTTCTTCAGATGAAGGCCATTTAGCCTTAAATTACCAAGTAGTCATCTGACTGTAATGTAAAGACTTAAAGGATGAATACACATTGTGATAGGCATTCTTTCTTATTTTTTTGTTTTATTACAAATAATATTTTATAAATATGATATGTTGATTTTGCACAAGGGTTGCTCTGCATAGAAAGCTCGACCACTGAATCAGCCATGGATCAATAATTTATGGAGCTGGTTGAATACAGCAATAATTTATTGAGCTCTCTGTGCAGTCTTACTTCAAACTGTTTTTGCGATTTTTAGATATTTTGATGAACGATTTAGTCAATTTTAATATGCTATATGTTTTGCTGATATTTCAAAGTCATGTTTTTAAAAAAATCCGATCAAAATTGATTGATAGTAACCGGAGATAACATCTCCAAAGTTCGGAGTTTTGGTTTGAATAATTAATATTTTTTTGATTAATTAATTAACCTTGTTCTGTGTTAAATCCACATATTATGTTTTGGAATTTTTAAAGTCCACTGTTTTTATCAACATATCAGAACCACAAAAATTTGTCAAAATTGCCCTTTTCATGTTTATCGGTCATTAATGTTTAGGTGTCCGTCAGATATTTTGTAAAAAATAAATAGGAGTTTCCCGATCCGAGTCGGTGAAAACTTACTTTAAACGAAGAAAATCTCATATTATTCAGATTCTTACATTTTGGATGTAACAAAATATTATATTAACTGATTCTTAAAAACATTTCTGCGAGACAAGTTTAAAACTTTCTGTATATGCCTATTTTTCTTCAAAAACTAGATGGAATTTTTGACGGAATATAGTATTTTGAAAATAGCCGTTTTAAAAGAAATTAAAAAAAAAATACATGCTCTATGTTAAATCCAGGAAAAATGTTTAACAAATTTTCAAGGAAAGACCTTGTTCAATCTATTTTACTACAAAATTTTGAAGTCATAATTTTTCCTGGGTGTGTTTTAAATGTTTAAAATTGGCATATTTTGTAAAAAAATGTTCAAAAATTAGTGATTTGAAGACACTTTTTGAAAGCTATTTTAGAGTTGCATGAGTTGCAAAAAATACCATCTTTGTTAATATTATGATAACATTTACATCAGAAAATATAATCATGATAATAATTCTAAAAAAATTCTATTAATAAGAAGAAAACACGTGTTTTTTTTTTGGAAATATATGTTAATTATCTCTGAATAAAAATTGTATTGAAATTTCGACCCAGGGTTTTAAAACTGCATTATGAAATAACATGATTGAATCCACCAAAATTGAGGAAATGTTTTCGAAATTAAGATAAAACACGTACGCTAAAAATGCAATGCCTATATAATTAATTTCCTAATGCATCCTTTTCTGTTAATAGTGTATTGACAAAGCACTTAAATTCAAGTGTTCCCTTTTGCCTGCGTGCAGACCGCATGAAAGGAAGTAACAGTGGGAGGTTAAAATTATCAATATAAACACTTGAGATTTATTGGCCTGGTGACACTAATTTATTAGTCTATATATCCAGTCGGCTAGAGTTTTCTGCTGATTATCGATTTATGGCTGATTCGGTGGTCAGGCATTACGCCTGTGTTTGAATGATAATTTAACGAACCCGCGTTGTTTTGCCCGAAAACCTGGACGTGAATTACAACTCTGAGTTCGCCCTGTTTGAGCTGTGCATTGCCTGATTTTAGTATCTACATTATCTACATTTTGTCTGATATACGCATTCGCATAATTTACTTACAAATTGAGCATTACAATGAGGCACAAGTTGCAATCTTTATGTAAACAAAAGAAAAATACGGCATTCTAATGTTTATGTTTTAGATTTAGTTCAAGATCTCAACGCTGCCTGGAAAGCTCAGCGGTAGATCCCTCGTTTCGTAATGCATGATTAACTCCTTTCACATTTTCTTCAGATGAGGGCCATTTACCCTTAAAATATCAAGAAGTCATATGTGTGTAATGTAAAGACTTCAAGGATTAATACACATTGTGATAGGCATTCTTTTTTTTTTTTTTTTTTTGTGCATGTTTTATTTTTTTCTCATTCTATTGGTGTTTGTTGCTGGTGCCAATTACAATGATTTATTTTATATAATTTGTTTTTAACCGGTTCCTTTCCTCTGAGCACCTATGGCCCATTGGCAAAAAGTAACAGTTTTTAATTTATTGGTCATGCTTTCGAGCCCCACGTATTGTGTCCTTGTGCACGTTACTTTATCCTCATTGTCCAGGGTACATTATATTTGTATGTTTGTTATTATTAGCGTCTGAAAAAAAATGTTATTGACAACAACAAAACTCAAACAACACATACGCCCCCACCCCCTTACAGGAACGAATTTTCAGAGACTATTCTTTCGAATTATATATACTATATTGTTACAAATAATCTGAAATTTTTCAACTAGGAAACTGCAAATATTTAAAATCGGCCAATTGTTGCAACACATCATCAAGATAGTGGACTATACAAGAATACATGATTGAAATAATGAACTTCTCTTTGCAAGCAAATCTAAGACGACTTTTTTTACTCTGATAATGTGTGAATAAAAAATAACATAATCAAGATAATTGGTTTTATTTTTGTTTTACCAAATAAATTCCAGTGTTGTTGTTAAAAGTGTAATCGAATTTTATGGAGATCTTATCATTTGGAATTATAGGATTTATCAATAGTCTTTTTTTTTTTTAATACATTATGTAACAGATTTCAACAAAGCCGACTAAAATGTTTACTTTGGTCTCATGAAAATTAGCATAAATTTCTTTGACAACATATGTACACACCACATATAATTATATTTGTATTTTACACCACCCTACCTCCTCCTCCACAACCACACACACCGTTCCAAAGGGCAGGACAACCAGGGGTGATATTTTGTGTCCCACGGGTGAAAATAGAAAGTTAATTGTTTTTTTTAAGGTTTTCTTATAAATAAGAGACTAACTCTAATGATCTTATGTTCAGACGAGTAGGTTTGAGAATTTGACCACCCGAAAATCAAATTAACAAAAAATA